>JABXJD010000028.1:1095000-1285000 GCA_013375575.1 Percina caprodes | reverse complement strand
CTGTTAGATTTGGCATGGTTTTAAATCCTTACAGCCTCCCAGCTCTGTGTGTGTGTGTGTGTGTGTGTGTGTGTGTGTGTGTGTGTGTGTGTGTGTGTGTGTGTACCACACTCTGGGTTCTCCTTATGGACATCCATCTCTACACTTAAAACATAACAAGCTCATGTGTCTGTTGGGTTTCATAGTCCAGAAGCACTCTTTTTACACACTTTCCAACACCACACGGGTGGGGTTTAACCCCAATGACAGCCAACGTAATTCATGTAGCACAGATGCTTTAAAGTACTATTTCATGCCCGAAAGACAATTAAACGCCACCAGTTAGTTAACCCTGAGATGAGGAAAACTCTGGGTTTTCCGTTTCAGACAGAGAGGTAACTTAACCTCAGAGTCAGTTACTGTGGTAACTGAGCCTGTGAACCTAACCTGGTCGGGAGCAGGTTTTCTTCTCTCGGTCTCCTCCCTCTGACAAAACGCTCTTTCATTTCCTCACTCATTCATTCAGTCTGTATCAGGCGCATTTTAGCGCCGTTTGTTATCTGCATGAATAAAAAAACAGCGTTGGTTTATTAACCATGTTAGGCAGACGATAAAACATTTTTGTTCTGAACATGGCATTGATGAAGAAGCTGTATTACTTTGCAGGGAGTTAAACATACTGTACGTCGGGAGATGATCCTGACGCCCTGACATGTTCATTTCCAGATAACTACCTATTTGAAACATTAAAAAGGAGTTCCACAGTATTGCAGGTGAATGATGTAAACCCTTTGAAATGAATAATTCTGTCAATGATGGTGCTGCAGCATCAAAATGGGAGTAGTAGGTTGAGTACTTTTTTGCCTGCAGGATTGCACCAAAATGTAATATTATACTTAAGTATTTAAAAATTAAATATGATATTAATACACTATATTGGACCTTACGCATTTACTCAAACAGCAAATTTCTCCCACGCAAATTCTCTTTCTTTTGTCAGATGGCAGTACTTGGTTTCCTGAACTGGAAAGGCATACTTGATGCTTGCTCAGCTGGAGTAGTCATTCATATTTTGACCAATAGTGATTTGTTATGTCAAATCACACACCTGGTGGGCCTTAGTATTGTGTGTGTGTGTGTGTGTGTGTGTGTGTGTGTGTGTGTGTGTGTGTGTGTGTGTGTGGTCTGTCTGGTGGGGCAGAGGTTCTATCAGCTGCCTGCAGTTTCCTGGTTGTCGATTGATTTTTTTTATCACCTGCTTCGGAGGGCGTGGGTATTATTGGGTGTTATTGGCCCATGAGCTTCAGGGTCCCTGGGGGTACTAATCCAGCCCTGCTCAGAGATCAGGGTTAGACTCAGTTTGTCAAACCTCCTTTCTGAAACGGGGCCCTGGTTTTTAAACTTGGTAATGCAAAGGCATGCAGTGTTGTCATGGTAGCAGCCCGACTTTCAAATCAACCTCCAAGCTTGCAAATGTAAGGACACACACAAATACTTAAAAAGTAGTCTTTTCACCTAGATATTTTCTCTTCTATTAATCAAACAGAAAGTAAACCAGTTGTGTGTGTGTATGTGTGTGTGTGTGTCAACCCATCTGTCCTTGACAACTTCTATTAAGAAATTCTATTAAACTGTGCAAGAAACGATAAGAAACATGGCAACAGAAAAGACTTGCATCATCTTGCGCACACACACACACACACACACAGACTGTCACAACAAGGCGTGGGAGGACCTTGCACCATGGCGACCACATCCTGTCTTATGTACCTCTGTGCGTTTATTAATAGATGCACACACTATATGTGCAAAAATACAAAATAAACAGCCAGAGAGAATGTAATGTCGTGCTTTCGATGGACAGATTGGTAGAGACAGCCAGACAAAACAACACACCTCACATTTCTGTCACACAAACATTCCTTCAAGTTTACTCCGATTTCATGTTTGTATGTCAAATGCATTTTAGAAATATCATCCATTTTTTGGCGTCTCTGTCTGTGAGGTTTGTGCAGTGAAGGACACATAATCTGCTGCTGGCGGTAGTGGGTGGGAGGAGGAGGGCTGCCTTGGAGCATACGGACCAAATCTGATGCTGCATAATCCAAACACACACACACACACACACACACACACACACACACACACACACACACACACACACACACACACACACACACACACACACACACACACACACACACACACACACACACACACACACACACACACACACACACAGTTAAATAAAGGTGGAAGTTTCTCTTAATGTGGTGATGTGATTAGCTGTCCTTTGTTGTTAACTTGTGATGTTAATCATGTTTTGGTTTTTAGAGAGCAAAAAGCTTTTAAATGACGGAATCGGAAAAAAAATAGGGTTGACCAGGAGAGAGAGGAGACAAGTGGAAAAGATTGAGGGATAAAGGTCAGTAAAAGGATGGGAGAAGAGAAAGAAGAGGAAAAGAGAGGGGAAAGGAGATTGCAGGTGGGGCAAAAAAAGGGGAGAGTAAAGATGGTAGGAGATAAGGGAAGATGAAGCGTGTGCACGCACGCGCTGTGGCTGGCGATTATCCCCGATGATCACACCGTGCTGTTTAAGCTCTCACAGACATCAGATGTGGTGGATCCCTGTGTGTGTGTGTGTGTGTGTGTGTGTGTGTGTGTGTCTGTGTGTGTGTGTGTGATAGAGTGAGAGGATAATGTGCAACTTTAACCAAGTCTCTGAGGACATCAATATGTGTGCGCTTTGCAATATTTTGTGGTCAAGCTGTAATGTCTCTTTCCCCCATGGAATCTGTTAGGCAGCTTAGGACGGATGGACGGACGGACGGACGGACACACACACACACAGAGGCAGAAACAAAACCTCTAAACAAAACATAGAGGTCTTTCTCTCTGTGTCATCGGTCACATCGTCGTCATGGGAGATGAGAATAATTTCCACGGTAACCTGTGGGGGCTTTTCCAGCCCTCTCGACTCATTCCCTTCCAGTCTCGTTCTGAACACAATTGCTTCAGTAAAATGTATTTAGCTGCGCTGCGGTTATAATTATTAAATAATCCCCTTAATTTCACAAGTATGGTCAAACCAAAACTGAGATTTCTCAAACAGTGTTTTTTTTTAAAAGGTTTCTCTTCTTTTCTATTAGCAATGATAATGTTTTTCTCTTTGCATTTTAGGAAAGCTGCATTTTTTTTTCTTGCCCTCTCATAAGTTTTTTGAAAACCAGAGTATGTAAACTGAACATAGACAACTTAACATGTTAACACCTTAACTCTGTATTATGCGTAATTACGTATTTTTAGATTGGCTATATCAATACATTTTAGACATACAACACATTGAAAAACATGTAGTTTGGAAGGTACCAATAGCTGGTATTTAATAAAAATAGCTCAAGACATGTTATGGCAGCCATACTGTACAGCAGATCAACGCCCTCTTTATTTGAAACATTTGGTCCTTTGTATGGTTTAACAGCATTGTCTAAATACAAAGTGCCTGCAGCTGTGCACTGGTAGGTGGCTCGACTACATAAACAGAGGCTGTAAGAACTGACAGATTAGAGGACAAAGAAGAAGAGCTTCAGGCTCCAGCATTTGTGCAGCTCCAATTCCTCAGCGCTACTAAATGTGAGAAAGGAACTGGGAGCCTGGGGATTGGTTCTGGGACTGCAAACCAGGGTCAAGTCACTCTGAATCCAGTCAAGTAACATGAATCAAAGGATTTCTCTTGTCGCTTAAACTTGTGGCCATGTCTCTGCAGCTGGATTCACTGGTTTTATAAAAAGGACACTGCTTTTCGCCGACTTACTTGTAATAAAAATGAATTTCAGAGTGACAACATGTTTGTCTCAATCGATACGGTCTTAACGGCGGTGATAGAGACATCATTTCTGCAGGAAGTGCTTTTTTTACTTCACTAACCTTTGCAAAAGTTTGTTATCAGAGCGTTCTTCTAATGTTTCTAGTTATTCCAGTATTTAAACTAAAAGTGAACTGACAGCAAAAAAATGAGAGATTTACATCAGCATAGTAATGGTTCACCAAAGACGTCAAAAAAAAGTGGATGATACAATTACAAGCACACTAACACGTATATGTTTTATCGATGCATGAATACACACACTCGAACTGTACACGTCCAAACACACACAGCACATAATAAGGATAATGGATATTGTGGGGAACAATTTATGGCAGAAATTGAATTACTATTACAGGGCAAATGGAATGTGTGGCAGGTATTTAAATAGGTGGATTTACATGGAAAGCTAAGATAAATAAATTCTCATTTTTCAATTCACCCCAAAATCAAATTTTTTTTTTTTTTAAATGACCCGGTTACTCAAGATAATCCACAGACCTGGTTGTGAGCAGTTTCATGGAGAGGCTCTAACTGTAGTTACCCGACACCGTTAGCTCACCTAAGCTAGCTAACGTTGCAGCTCAGCCGAGGAGGATACCATTTGTCCCATTTGTCCTAGAGTACGCTACCTTCTGTGCAGTGATACGGTTGGCGGGTGTAGTTCGGTAGAAAGAAAATAGTTCCTACATGATACTGCTCACTAGATCTGTTGTGTCCATTATCTTGTGTGACCGGGTCATTATTTCTGAAAGGAGACATTGCTGTTGAATTTTACAAATGTATTAATTTTCTTTATTTTTCTATATTTCTTTGAGCACCACAAACTGAATGCCATCTAGTGCCATTACACTTGAGAGAAGGCAGACATCTCTATGGCTGATATCTCCAACACTGGGTAACTCACACCAAAACATTCTGCATCGATACAGTACATAGCACTACAGGTGAGAGAAAAAACATGCATGTGTGATTTTGGGGTGAACTGTCCCGTTATCAGTGAACTTCAGGCCCAAATCACAACTGACAAAAATGCTGTCATTTTGCTACAGAATGTGGACACCTGGTGACAATACAAAGCTTCTGTTTAGTATCAACTTACTGGGTCAACAGACGGCAGCCATCGCGGTCTCACGGAGGCTCAGTTTACCCAGTTATAGTTCAATAATATGTCTCTATTTGTCTTGCTCGAGTTTCATGATAGACAACAGTTTCAACAGCCTGGAAATGTGATTTCTGCAATACATTTCTGTCATCATAACTTTGTGTAAATGAGTCAGTGTAGTGTAAGATCCAGTCAGAGTGTGTTTATGTAAAGAGGTAAAGTGGAGTTAAAGCTGATAAACATAGCTTTTCTTTCTCTGTCCTTTTTTCCATTACAATCTCTCTCCCTCTTTCCATTTCTCTTTTTCTTCCCGTCTCTGCTTCATTAACTCCCATATTTAGCCTCCAATCAATAAAACTCTCCCATCTCATCCCTCTGCACAGTCTTCCCCTATCCCAGCTGTGTGTTTACTACCTAGATTGTTAGCTCCTCCTCCTCCTCCTCCTCCCACTGTAATTTCTTCTTCCTTCATCCTCTAGCTCTCCTCTTTCCTCTCTTTAAACCCACTTTTCTTACCACCTACCGTCCACAGTCGATTTTGCATCTCTACTGTCCGCCCCTTCTGTCAGCATTCAACCCTCGATAAATATTTTGTCTCTTTATGTCATGTCTCCTTTCTTTTACCTCCTAAAACATTTTCACTGTCTTTTCCTTTGCTCCACCTTCTTCTTGTTTTTATGGACTTGCTGTCGGTCATTTGTTCATTTGCTTTGTTTTTGTTTGTGTTTTGACATAAGATGTAGAAAGGTGACTCTCACTGTAATACTGTGGCTCTAGAGTTCAACACTTTTGTCCAGAGTGACCATGAGGTTCAAATATAAGACTTAAACACAGTTTAAGTCCCAGTTTTAATACTGTGTCCATGCGTTAATTGTTCATTCATCTCTTGATAAAATATGCCATACATGATATATCATGTATATATCATGTATGACATAATATTGACATACTGTATATGCCAAAAATATATATCAATAAATCAAAATAAAATCTTTTCTCTTCCTACAAACCCAACTACTTCAAATGTTGCACAGGGGGCTTGCACAAAAATAAATTCTTGCTCTTGCTCTCACACCAGTGTGTGTGTGTGTGTGTGTGTGTGTATGTATACACACACATATATATATATATATATATATATATGTATATACATATATATATATATACATATATATATATATATATATATATATATATATACATATATATATATATATACATATATATATATATATATATATATATATACATATATATCTATGTATATATATATATATACATATATATATCTATATATATATATATATATATATATATATATATATATATATATATATATATATATACATATATATATATATATATACACATATATATACATATATACATATATATATATATATATATATATATATACACATATATACATATATATATACACATATATATATATATATATATATATATATACACATATATATATATATACACATATATACATATATATATACATATATATATATATATATATATATATACATATATATATATATATATATATATACATATATATATATATATATATATATATATATATATATATATATGAAACCACTATGACCAATTTAATAAAGTTAATATACTTTCCTATGGCTTCATTTATTTCATCCATTAATCACGTGATATCTCATAAATATGTTTTAATCACCCCTTGAAAAAAAGGAATGACGCATCTAACCACCAATGTTTTCAACGTTATACAACTGGTGCAAATTGGGCTCTTATGCATCTTCATCAGTTTGATATTACTAAGTTGGATGTATACCAAGGTTATAATCGTTAACGAACAAAATAACAAAAACTAGGTGGGACAAAACATTGTCAACTGAAATAAAAATAAAAACAAGGCATTAGAAAAAACTAAACTAAACTAAACTGTAATGTCTGTTTGCAAAACTACCTAAAATAAAATTATCAAGTAAATGTCCTTAGTTTTTGTCTTTGTCAATGTCTTTCATAGAGAAAATAACGTAACATCTTTCCGAACATGACATGTCCCGTACACATGTATAGTTTCTGACTGAGAACCCAGAAATTCCGACATTCCATGTCAAATTGAACACAACATGTCTGTTGCCCCTCGTCTGTCATCATGGCGGTACCGAAAGTCGGAATAAAACGGCCCATTTGATTATGACTGTGTCAGATAAAAGCAGGTGCCTTGCAGTGGAAGGTGGTAAAATGTGTGGAGAATTTATTTTAGGGAATCTGAAAGTACATTTGAGAAGGAAACACAAGGAGGCTAACCTAGCTTACCTTAACAAGGTAAAGGAGAACGCAAAACCCCCTCTCCCCAAAACAGAAGCTAACCCCCGTATTGATACTGGGATGTCTACACGACTGTGTGAGTCGGTTGACTTCAAAAAGTTTGCCACTTTACTCAAACCAAAGTTCAAAACACCTGTTCATGTACACTCACCTAAAGAATTATTAGGAACACCTGTTCAATTTCTCATTAATGCAATTATCTAATCAACAAGTCACATGGCAGTTGCTTCAATGCATTTAGGGGTGTGGTCCTGGTCAAGACAATCTCCTGAACTCCAAACTGAATGTCAGAATGGGAAAGAAAGGTGATTTAAGCAATTCTGAGCGTGGCATGGTTGTTGGTGCCAGACGGGCCGGTGAGTATTTCACAATCTGCTCAGCTACTGGGATTTACACCCACAACCATTTCTAGGGTTTACAAACAATGGTGTGAAAAAGGAAAAACATCCAGTATGCGGCAGTCCTGTGGGCAAAAATGCGTTGTTGATGCTAGAGGTCAGAGGAGAACGGGCCGACTGATTCAA
Source organism: Percina caprodes (assembly GCA_013375575.1). Classification (NCBI taxonomy): domain Eukaryota; kingdom Metazoa; phylum Chordata; class Actinopteri; order Perciformes; family Percidae; genus Percina; species Percina caprodes. The sequence continues at coordinate 1,277,199 of JABXJD010000028.1, read as the reverse complement.
GCTGATAGAAGAGCAACTTTGACTGAAATAACCACTCGTTACAACCGAGGTATGCAGCAAAGCATTTGTGCCACAACACGCACAACCTTGAGGCGGATGGGCTACAACAGCAGAAGACCCCACCGGGTACCACTCATCTCCACTACAAATAGGAAAAAAGAGGCTACAATTTGCAAGAGCTCACCAAAATTGGACAGTTGAAGACTGTAAAAATGTTGCCTGGTCTGGTGAGTCTCGATTTCTGTTGAGTCAGAATTTGGCGTAAACAGAATGAGAACATGGATCCATCATGCCATTACCACTGTGCAGGCTGGTGGTGGTGATGTAATGGTGTGGGGGATGTTTTCTTGGCACACTTTAGGCCCCTTAGTGCATCGTTTCATTGCCACGGCCTACCTGAGCATTGTTTCTGACCATGTCCATCCCTTTATGGCCACCATGTACCCATCCTCTGATGGCTACTTCCAGCAGGATAATGCACCATGTCACAAAGCTTGAATCATTTCAAATTGGTTTCTTGAACATGACAATGAGTTCACTGTACTAAAATGGCCCCCACAGTCACCAGATCTCAACCAAATTGAGCATCTTTGGGATGTGGTGGAACGGGAGCTTCGTGCCCTGGATGTGCATCCCACAAATCTCCATCAACTGCAAGATGCTATCCTCTCAATATGGGCCAACATTTCTAAAGAATGCTTTCAGCACCTTGTTGAATTAATGCCACGTAGAATTAAGGCAGTTCTGAAGGCGAAAGAGGGTCAAACACAGTATTGGTGTGGTGTTCCTAATAATCCTTTAGGTGTGTATGTCTTCTATTTTTCCTGGAACACATCACTGACACATTTTGCACTTACTGTGGTGTTTTGTGTGGACTGTTTTTATGACTGTATGTAGGCTACATTTGATGTACTGGTCTTGTTGTTGAATACATTGGCAATACATATTTCTAAAATTATATGACGTTTTTGTTTACTTTTTTTTGACCTTTTCAAATACCCCGACCAATAACCCATATTACAAAGAAAGACTAAAACTAATACTAATACTAAAATAAAATAAAAAAAAACAAAGCTAGCATTCCCAATTTAAAAACTAATTAAAACTAAACTGAATTTGAAAACAAAAAGTCAAAACAAAATAAAAATAAAATAATGAAAAATGCAAAACTATAATAACCTTGACGTGTACTCTGAGTAGCTTGCGTCAGACTAAAAGGATGGGAGACTATTTGTCAAACAAAAAGGGAGCTAAACGGAGTTGAGGTGACTCTGCTCTCCCACTCCTCTCCTCCGTCTCTGCTACCGGCAGGTTTTGTAATGTGATGGATGGAGCAGACATCAGCGTGTCTAGACCATAATAATCTGCTTTCTGTGGTGACTTGCCCGCTAAAATTCATCCGCACAGTCTGGTGGTCTAAACGGCTTGACCTAGAGGATTAAAGGCGCCACTGGCGATCTAAGCTTTGTACTGTAGGTGGGATGCTGCTCGTAGTTTAGACTTTAACAATCTTCTGTCGGCCTGTTTGATCTGTTCTGAATACACGCGTTAACCGGTGGCTAAACGCGGCGCTCCAGACGTTTCCACCTAAGCTGTGGGATTCACACACACTCTTCAATTCTGAACAAAACTAGCCAATCCTGAATGTTGGTTCACCAGTGACTAATGTTAGCAAGAAGACAACATGCAAACATGTCCACTTTAGAGTAAGCAGGGACTCATTTCTCCTCTCTCAGTGCAAGCTAACTGCCTGTCAAATCACAATGCTGCAACTTTTTTACCAAATAGGGTGTAACTTTCTGCATACATACAAACCAGATAGAAGAATTATGAAACAATGAACCTGGACCAAGTTTGTTAAAAATGCTGCAAAGTGTTGAAATACTGCACTGTGGGGACTTGCACAAACAGAGTAGCTGCAATATTGCTACATGTGTGTGTGTGTATGTGTGTGTGTGTGTGTGTGTGTGTGGTTTTAAGACTTTTTTTTTTTTCTCCAGTCTCTCAAGCTAATGAAACTGAACTAATGAAAGTGGACGTCAGCTTTCTTCCCTCAGCTCTACCTCTCCTTCTCTCCGTCCATTACTCCCCCATTTGGGTTTTGGTGTTTATATAAAAACGCACAAAGTTAAAATAACCTCACTCTGCGCTGACGTGAAAGTGTCCACAAAAAGACAAGTCTACACACATAAACACACGCTAACGGAAACACATGGCCAGCGTGTTTTGACAATCTTCCAACACGCTGATGCTTTATTTGTTTAACAAATTGGCCTTCCTAAATTTAGTCTCCATATCCCCAAGGAGGCTCTTAAAATGGAGACAAGTACTTGTGTGTGTGCATGTGCCTGTTTTTATTATGTGTGTAATGTGTGCAAGTCTGTGTGCACTGTTGGAATTCTTGTGGCTGCAAGAAGAATTCTTCTGGTTTGGAGTATTTTCATAAAGAGTGAAATCAACAGCAGTGTCTGTGGTCATTTTTTTCGACTGTGAGAAAAAGGCCTCCTCTGATTCAAGTATATGCCCGTGAAAGTGTGCTTTCAGAGCACACCTTATTTCACCAATATTTCATTTCTGACTTCTTCCTCTAACTGGATCAGGTATGGCAGCGTGTGCTTTGATAGTGAAGGTGAAGGTGAAGAAAGCTTAGGGATTACACGTGTGTGTGTGTGTGTGTGTGTGTGTGTGTGTGTGTGTGTGTGTGTGTGTGTGTGTGTGTGTGGCCAATAAGCCAGACACTGCTATGTATACTCTTAAGAACAGAGTATTGTGCTTATTAAGTGATGTTGTGAAGACCTGCTGCATGCCACTGGTCCATGTGTTTGCGTATGTGTTGTACTGCATCTGTAATTTTTGTGTCACTGTACCATTTTTCTTCATGTGGACAAAAATAAATGGTTAATGTGTGTGTGTGTGTGTGTGTGTGTGTGTGTGTGTGTGTGTGTGTGTGTGTGTGTGTGTGTGTGTGTGTGTGTGTGTGTGTGTGTGTGTTTTTCCAGTCTGGAAAAACCAAATTCTGGTCAGGCCAATCACATCGTGTATAGAGTCGGTGGGCGGACTTAACATAAGGATGGCAGAGTTGCGATGGTTCCGCGTGAATTTCCTGCTGTTTAAAAACAAAGAAGATTGTCTTTCGAATCGGCTTTGGCCGCGACTCTGGAAGACTTGGAGTGACTTTAGTGCTTACACTGAAGTCACTTAAAAAAGGAAGATGTGTTCGCCGTGTTGCCCACGCTAAAAGTTCAATCTATCAACCAGCGTTGCTCTGGTTGATTGTAGCGCTATTCTATCATGTGCAGAGGGAATTTGAAAGACAACTGTTTATCCCGCCCCTTGGAATGAGCCCTGCCAATGGGGAGTTCCCAGACCCAAAATCATGATGTGGGTCTGGCTTGTCAGGCTACCTGGTCACATCATGTGAATTGGAAACACAAGTAACCAAAGAAGGAAGTGATCACTGCCTGTTCTACTTAAAAAAATCAAACTGATTTTCATTGCATTCAAATATGAAGCATAATTAAACTAGTTTTATTGTATCTATCACGATGCGTTTAAAGCCCCCCTCTGGTAAAAAAAATAGGTTTTACTTGTTCATCTAAACATGTTGCTCATTCATTCAGATGTTTGAACGGTGTATGCTATTGGGAGGACGTTTTCACTTTCATCCGCTGAAGGAGAGTTTGAGTATAAATTTAACTTGTGTAGGTGTAAGCCAATCGTGGTCAAGAATGCAACTTACAATGTGTGATGTGGGAACCTGAAGCCTCCAGTGGACAACCACTGGTTTGTGCACTAATATGCAAGGTTTAACCAGGTATAACAGATAAACTAAAAGACTAACAGGCAGATGGTGTGGTGACGTTTGACTCAGTGTGGTAACAACACGATTTCTTCCCCTCTGTTGCTTGCATAACAGAGGTGGGTGTATGCATTTCTGCTAACATTATATATAAGCATATATCCCCGCGTATTTGTGTAAATGACAGTTTGTGTGTGTTGCCTGTTAATCTGACAGGTAACATATTGCTACACAGCATGTCTGTACACTCACACTGACAGACTGCTACAGTGACCAAGGGAGTGCAAGAAAGACAGAAAGAAACAGAAACAAAAACCATAAGAGAAGCAAGAAAGAGAGCAAAAAAGAGTGAAAGACCATAAGAAAGAAAAGGAGAAAAGAAAGGAACAACCGAAAGAGAAGGCAAATAAATTAAGTGAAGGTTGACAAAAACAGGAACAGAACAAAATGATGAGAGAGAAAAGTAGAAAGAAAAGGAATTTAATGCATAAACAAAGAGAGGAAGGTTGGGGATTTACCATATACAGTTACAGCCTGTTTCTAGAATAGGCTTGGTTTCTCAAACATAGACATGAGGCGACAAAAATAGACTTTCTACAAAGGAGTTCACTGAGTGGTTAGCTGGTGGTGCAGAAAGCATGACAAACTCCTGTGTGAGCGCTCCATCTGTGAGTCTGTGATTCCTCCGTCTATGTGTCAGACTGAAGGGAATCCTGCGCAAACAGTAACACACACACACACACACACACACACACACACACACACACACACACACACACACAATTGGAGAATTTAATCATAATCTTATCATGTGCATGCATTTGCTCATTCTTACATGTACAGTACACCTTGCACAAACCAAACAGTCATTGCTTTACTGTTATCCATGACAGTCTATCAGGGGACTACCTCTCTCTCTTTTCTTCTAATTATATGTTAGAGAGTGCGGTCAACGCATCTTAAAAAGCTACATATTACTACATATAAAACCAAGAATTATCTAAAAAAAAAAAAAAAAATTGAAATGCAGCCAATGTCAATCATTTTAACATCTGATCTATTGCCGCCTTCAGAGGGAACTAAGTGGTTTAAAAGTGTATTTTATAGTGATAACATCTCCATTAAGTTGGGGGACTAGCGGAGACCGATTTTAAAAGAAGAATCATAAAAATCAAAGCACCAAAGGCCACAGTATAGCCTAACTTTTCACGCCCTAGCTTGGGGTCAAGCACCACTTCCCATCATGCAACTCGATGGCAACTTTTATTAGCCCCTTCCTGCCTGCTAAACACCCAGGTCATAATTACTTACCTGACATTGGTGTTTAAAATCAGTGTAGTCGTAACACTTGTTGCTAGGTGACTGAGAATAAAAAAATAAAAAAAATAAAAAAACGTTGCCTTGGTTGATGACTTTTTTTTCGGCTTTTCAGTGTAATAAAATATTTAGTTCTTTGTAAATTCCATATAGTTGGGTTTTGGTGTGTTGGTCAGACAAAATAAGCAATTTAAAGACGTCATCTTGGGTTGTGGATAATTATTATGAACATTTCTCACATTTGCCAGAATGAATAAGAATTAACATTTGTGGCAGCCCCGAGTATCAATGACTACTTTAAAAATGGGATTCCAACAAGTATTTACTGTGTATATCGTCCAAACAATATGAAAATCACCATCGTATTTCATTTCTATATTGTTTTTTTGTTATTTATACACTATACATATGCTTGGGGTAAACCCTGTTGGCATTTTAATGTTTGCACACACGCACACACACACACACACACACACACACACACACACACACACAAAACAGTACTATCCCCCTCCATTACGCCCAATAAACACACACCTCTCACTTCCCATTTTCCCCCGTTCTTCTCTTTCTCTCCCTGTGTCCACCCCCTCTTCTCTTATTGTTTACAGCGACATTCAATCAGTTCTTTGTTTAGAAAACGATAAGCCCCTTCGTACCGCTTAGCGTTTTAAAGGATGAGCCTTATTTTTGGTGTGAAAACAGTTTCTTTCCTGGTAAAACAGTGTGTGTGTGTGTGTGTGTGTGTGTGTGTGTGTGTGTGTGTGTGTGTGTGTGTGTGTGTGTGTGTGTGTGTGTGTGTGTGTAGTTTGTATATTTGGTGTACATTTCAGTGCAAAAAAATAAATAAGAAATGTGTAGGGTATTTGTTGTCTTTCTGATAACTTGCCAACTAACTAATATGATTCACTATCTGGCTCGGCTTTAAGCTTGATGACTAAGGAACGAGAGAGTGGCAGACGCAAAGGCAGCATGATACAAAGGGCAGAGTCAGGGAGCGAGATAGAGATGGAGAGAAATTGGCGTTTGTGCGATTTCGGGCTGGGTAAGCGCTCCTTCCTAATATGATTATAAATCATCTTGTCCTCATCTTTTTGTGCCAGTTGTGTCCTTGGCCAGAGTCGCAGGGGGAGGAAGTCCGTTCCAAGACTGGAAAGCCTCTACAGGCCAACTAAGCCAAATGGGAAAAAAATAAAAGGACACTTAAATAAAAAAAGAAGGCCTCAGCAACTGGAATAAATGCAACAGGGTGTATCAACAGCATGCAGTGTTTAAAAGCTGCAAGAAATGTGTGATAACATCTAACAACCTCATCAGCTTGAGTCACTCATTGAGATGCTTTAGATTTGATAGCTTAAATGAAATGAAGGTGTTGAGGACGGACGCCAGCAGGAAGTCAGAAAGCCAAATGTACACAGGAAGTACAGAAGCCCAGAGTGGATGTGACTGTTCAGTGTCTGATTGAAGTAAAAACGCTGAGATTAAACCTGAAACCATTTCTAGTGTCATTAGTAATTAAGACCGGCGCAAAGAAGGAAATCAGGTGACGTGGTATAAGAGTGCCAAAATCCGCAAAGTTGGAGGTCGGGGTGGTGATGGGTCACAAATCACGGGACTTTCACCCGGGGAACGGGTGTTTGTGTTGCGGAAGTACTCATTTGACCCAAACCACAACTGTTTTTTAATAATCTTAATCAAGGGGTTCCTCATATCTTGCAGTCTTTTTTTATGGTCAAAAAAGTGAAAATGTCCATCAGAATTTTTAGGTTATTCAGTTCACGACTAGTCCATAACAACCACATTTTCAAGTATCAAATATTTTTGCAGGTGGAGAAGAAGGAATCAATAACTGTTTGATTGATCTGTAACTTTTTTTATAATTGATTCATCGTTTAAACAAATTAGTTCTTCAGCATTAATCTGGGGTTTGTTGACTCTTCAGCAACACTAATGAGAAAATCAATCATGAATTTATACCAAATAGAGATATTTCACTCATGATCAAAAAGTAACTGCTTGATGAATCTACAACTGAGTCAGTGATCCTGGGACAAAACTCATTTATCTTGAGATAATGAGCCTAAAAAGAGACTCAGCCAATCAAAACATCAGATCAAAACACAACACATTTGTCTCCTAATGATCGGTCCATCGAGAGAAAGCTGGACTCGCCATCTCTGATGCAGAGAGATTATGACTCTGTTTGCCTCCAAACTGCACTTAACCTCCCTCACCGCCAACGTACTTTTACTGAGTGTAAACACAAGCGAGGCACAAACCAATACAGTGCCATAACAAACACAAGGTCTCTGCACACAGAGAGCAGGCAACACCGAGCACTTTTCTTCACCCCTGTTTGAGCTATAAAAGTCAGATCTCCAACAGAAAGGCAATATTTTGGCCAATGTTTGCAGAAAGTACATTGAGAAAAAGGCATCTCCAATGTTGTCAAACCTGTGCAATACTAGGTTGAGACAGATAAATAAAACCTTATTTTTACACAACCAACATAAGCTGTGTAACAGTTACACTGGAAATGCTCGGGCCTACTCCTTATTTGAATGTGTTAATTTTAAAAGGATTTGCATCCAACGTGTGCACCTGAAATACAACAACCGCAACTTTTGGTAGTGTTGCGTATGCAAACAACATGAAGAATACTTATTTTTCTTGCAAAGACTTGTCGCTGCACCAGCATTTTGAATCTAAAATTCCAAACTTTTTCCCTTTAAATTTTTAAAAGGTCCCATGACATGGTGCTCTTTGGATGCTTTTATATAGACCTTAGTGGTCCCCTAATAGCATATCTGAAGTCTCTTTCCCAAAATTCTGCCTAGCTGCAGAACTACAGCCACTAGAGCCAGTCCCAAAATGAGCTTTCCTTAGTATGTGCCATTTCAGAGAAAGGGGAGGTAAAATTCCCCTTTATGACCTCATAAGGAGTAAGATTCCAGATCGGCCCATCTGAGCTTTCCTTTTCTCAAAAGGCAGAGCAGGATACCCAGGGATGGTTTACACCTATCGCCACTGGGGGACCATAGGCAGGCTGGGGGAACGCATATTAAACTTCATGAAGTGAAATTTTCGTGCCATGGGACCTTTAAAGCTACAAAGTTTATTCTTGACCTTGAAAATATCCGACTGTAAGGTCCACTTACTGGCTTTTTTTCTGGAGCTGGAGCTTTCAACCATGTCAACATAGATCTGTTTTTACATGTGAGCTCAATGTTCATGATCAACCTTGGAAAAAGTAGTTTGACAGCACACAATTCCAACTCAATGTCTTCTTACTCCCATTTTCCAGAGCTTTTGACCATATCACTTTTAACCATTGTGTTGAAAAGGTCTGAAAAAAGCTAGTAAGTGGACCTTAAGTTAATCAAGTTTTGCCAAAACTATTATTTCCTAAGTCACAAATTAAATCCTAAGAGAAAAGTTCATCCATTAATGAAGACCATGTGAAACAACTGAAAGCTAGCGGGGGGGGGAGGGGGAGCTATTAAGTGGAGTCTCTCTGTTGTGAAATAATATTCAAATCAGTTGTTCATTTCTTAAAATAGGAAAACTGATGGTCACGGATCTGGATTTCCCAGACGTACATTTCACAATGCATGTTCAAAGTCATAACAAAAATATTCAAATTCAATTGCTGTGCCTTTGCATAGCAGAGTCTGAAAACAAAGAGAAGAGATGTGATGGAGGGATGAAAGAAGAAAAGAGAGAGGTAGTCCCCTGATCTTTTACAGTCTTCAGAAAAAGAAAAAAAAAAAATCACAAAAAACACAATTAGCATTTGTAGTCAAGTTCTCTCTCTCCTGCTCTGTTATCAGTCAATCTACCCATGCTATACTATTTATATGTCTGTGTCCGATTTTATATCAGTCTATCTGTATCACTCGCTTTCATTATAACTAGAGATTTCCTGTTAAAAACCTCTCGCACACACAAACGCACACACGCACACACACACACACACACACAGCTGTGTAAAAATAAAATGTGTCGTTTTCAGAAGGGAAGCCACATCCTTCCAGTACAGTCACCCTGCTGCTGTTCTCTGAGTCAAATAGAAAAAGAAAAAGAGAGAGAGACAGAGAGAGAAAGCAAAAGAAAGAAAGAACATTTTAAATCCCTGAAATTAATAGTTTTCTTAGCTGCCTTTTTGTTCCCAGATCTCGGTTTTCTAGTTCTTAAATCAACCTTTTCTCCTTAGAAGTTAAAAAAAAACTACAAATACAATATGTCTCCATATCTCCATAAAGTACTTACAGCAAGTGATTAAACGCCTGGGCTGTTTTAGAATGCGTTTTAGCGCGTGGTCACGGTGCCGGTCAGAGAGTCGTAGTATTTGCATGTTGTAACACGTCACAGTAAACTGCAACATCTTTTGGCAGCAGCTTTTGAATCACAGCTGAGGTCCTTTTAACACTCAAACTGCATTTTCCAATCATAAATCAGGACTCAGCAAGTTCTTAACATCGTTGTAATATATTGTAGGTATAGTTATTCTAATCATACTCATTGTAAATGACTGTGTACCCATGCATGTGTATGGCCATTAGTCAGACTTAGTAGCAACAGAGTTAGCATTAGCAGTAGTAGTTGTAAACTAATGATATTATACCCTAATTAAATCAGTGATTGACCAATTATCGGTATGCTTTTTGGAAGTTTGCAGATTATCTGTATGAGCGTTTTATTTGCCTGATAACAGACAAAGTTAATTAATTAAAATATGTCTCCGCCAGAGCTCTGTGTCAGCCCCTCTTCTTCGGTTTCACTCACCACTGAGTTTGACTTAATGTCCCCCCACAACACTGTGTATATGACTGTCTTTTCCTGTGTGTTAGGTAGAAAGTTTCTAATTTATTAAATAATTGCTTAAAGCATTAAAACAAAGTTTTGTGTTGGAGTTTGTAACATTTCAAAAGCTTAATGTTGACTTAAAGACTTTCATTTTCACTGTAAAAGCAAATAGGTTCTAAATTAACTACTAATATTTATTATTAAGAGTATGGTTGAATAATATTAAAGTGTCACAGCCACTTTCACAGAAATCATCAGGGAACACACAGGGGAGCCTTCCTGAGCTACACACAGTGCAGGAAGCGAAACGCACGCCAACGCAGGTTCGTGACATGCAAGAGGTGTCTTCTCACAGGGAGAAAACGCATTCTCCACAGCCCTTCCTGTCTGACTTACTTAAACACTGTATCTCCAAGAGGGGAGCACGGAGTTGTACCGGCACAGGTCAGAAAGTACAAGGTGGAATGAGGTGGAAGACACTGCATTTCTTTTCTTTCATTCAAAGAAAGAAAATCACATTTTTAAGTCATTAAAGTGCTCGCAATGCTGAATGAGATGTGCTATAAGGCATGGGGGTTTGTTTGAAATAAAGTGGTTCTAAAGAAGTGTCACCTGACAACATTTAAAGGCCAAAGTGTTTATAGCTGTTCTGAAAGATGAAAGTCTGCATTCACAGATGGGGACAGTCAGAAAAATGGAGGGAAAAGTGGAGCACACTTTCATACAGTGGCTCCTCAAAGGCCTAGTTTCTTACTATCAAAAGCTCAGCCAATCACCGTCACCTATTCCTCCACACAAGCCAGACGTACCATAATCAGGCCCCGGGAACTTTACCCATGTGCGCCCCATTGTACTATGATTAACTTTGTACATCAAAATAGCAGGTACGCGGTAGCTGCTGAAACCATAATAACTCTAATTACTGTAATTGCAGAAAATATAAAAGCGGAAGTTGACTGAATAGAGCTGGTGTGAACACAGTGCATTCTCTCTGCAAGTGTCATTAACAGATGTGTGGCTGCTGACTCAGGCTGTTACTCTTCATGCTGTACTCTACGTCAGGGGTGGTGACAGAACGCACGCACACACACACAATTTTGCATGCTATTATATATATTTTGTTATTTCTCAGTACAGCATTATTGCAGAAGCAGCATGTGTGTGTGTGTGTGTATGTGTGTGTGTATTTATATGAGTGTTTTGTGTTGTGGTGACTGTCTCTTGCTTCCTGTTAAAGCAAAAGACGCTGACAAAAAACATGAGTGAGTCTATTTTTGGCCACTGAGAAAGAAAGAAAGAAAGAGATAAGCAGGGTTAAAAAACAAAAAACAAAAAAAACAAGAGATGCAAAGAGGTGTAAAAACAAAACAAAGACAAACTGGGAAAGAAGAAAAGCAAAGTAGAGAAAAGAACGAGTGTGACTGCCGTGACACACACAGAAGGAGCTGAGTGAATGGCATCCCTGTGACACAGAAAAGATATCAGTTTAGGTCCACGAGACAAACACACCAGAGCTCATGCTTTCTGTTGTCAGCCTCCATTATCCAGCAGAGTGCAGAGAAAGAGACAATCAGGTGATGAACAGTACATGCCTGTGGACACACACACACACCCTCCACTGATTGATAAAACACGATAGCGCATTATCAGCTCTACACACACACACACACACACACACACACACACACACACACACACACACACACACACACACACACACACACTGTCAAGACTGAAACGTGATTGCTCATTAGTGATAACACAAACAGCTGTTACAGATTGAGAGCACACATTAGTTCATTAGTGAGTACACACACACACACACACACACACACACACACACACACACACACACACACACACACACACACACACACACACACACACACACACACACACACACACACACACACACACACACACACACACACACACACACACACACACACACACACACACACACACACACACACCATTGTTGTCTCATCATTAGCACATTTCCAAAGCGAGTGTCACTATGTTAGACACAGTTGCTGTAGATAACTCATCAACTTTGTCACACGCACACAGACGCGCGCGCACACACACACACACACGCACGCACACTCACACAGACGCACACGCACGCACGCACACACACACACTTTCTTTCAGTCTGCAGCAGGCCACTGAGGTATGAGGAATGACAGGGCAAAATGGAGAGGGCTAAGACAGGCTGGAAGAGGAAGAAAAAAGAAAAAGGAGAAAAATGTACATAATACGTCATACTAACTTTACAATAGGCAGCTAGTCCTGTTAACGATGCAGTTAGCTACAGTAGCTAATCAAGAGAGTTAATTTCTGTGTTTATAGACCTATAGAAGGCCCAGAGATGGCCGCTGAGATGAAAATAAGAAAGCCATTGAGCAACAGAGTAGATAGATGAAGGGAAGACAGAATGAAAAGAAAGATCGGAAGGACGGGATGAAGAACAATGGAGGTTAGAGAAAAGAGAGAGGGGCAGCATGTCGAGATCAAGGCAGGAGGAATAAAGCAAAACCAGGTGGCAGCAATGAAAGCGAGGAATTGAAATAAGACAGGTCACAAAAGAAAAACACTGAAAAAGAGTAAAAAAAATAAATAAATAAAAAAATAGTGACAGGAAGTGAAACCACGTCCTTTTTGAAAAAAATAATACTCCAAGGCTCAAGTCTATAAAGATAGATGGCTTGACAACTCCCCAAAAGGGAAGCCGATACATCTTAAACCGCAGCTGGTGGCTGGCTGCGGTTTAGTTCATGAATCCCACCCGTCCGTCCAAGATTAAAAAATAAAAATCAAAAAATCTAAGTACCCGTCAAATAATTTTTCTTAAAGATGGTTTCTGTAATTTTAGGTAGTTGTTCAACTGTTCCTTTTTTTTGATAAGTTTGGTTATTATTAGTTATTTGTACCTGACTCGATTGGTCGGGCTGGCCTTTGATACGCGGCTCCATCCCCCGATCACTACCATGCAGACTAAAGATACAAGATGGCAGCACCTGTATCCGGGATATTTTGGTTTTTGTATAATGGAGACTTATTGTCCATCTTTACCATCTTTTGTATCCATGTTTCAGACAAACTTCTCAACGCTGATGGACAAAAAATGATTTGAACATTTATCTATACAAATGATTTCTAATGGATCCAGTTTTCTCAGAGTCAGAACTAATTTAGTATATAAAACCTGTTTCAGCTGTGGTTTATCATCTACACTGGCATTTTACCTTTTGTATCAGAGAAACAATTCAATCTAAAACCTCCTCCCAGAGACTCAAATATTACAGTGACTCTCTGGTCCAAAATTAGATGTACATGATTTGAAAATGATACCTCCAAGAAACTGTTGGTTGTTTTGGTCAAGGAAACACATTTTGAAAGAACTTCTGAGAATCTGAATGTTTTTTTTTCCCAGAATCTCTTTTATTCAGAGCTTTTTAAGCACTTCCTCCTTTCCTTGTGTGTAAAGTGGAGTTCGAGGACTTCCTGCTTTTCTTTGACTGTAAACAGTCACCTTAATGGATGGTCTGACGTCTCGGGGAATATGAGGTCAAATCAATAGAAACTGAGTAGGACGGCTCCAGTTAACAAACACTCGTCAGTCTGGGAGACAGAGCAACTTAGCAATTTAGACTCTGTGTTTCGATGTGCATGGCTGAATATACTCAGGTATGATTAACAGATTATGTACAGTAATTTCATTATAGCAAATCAATAATATGCACTGCGTCCATTGTGGATCGTGGCTAGTTAGCTGCTTTACCATTACTGGAGGTGGGGACACGCTGGTTTGAATAAGGTGAACGTATAGAACTACCAATATTATATTTAAGTGTTGAAGAAAACTATAGTGACAATACACAATCATGTTTCCCCAACAGCAGCAGCAAGAGTTTTAAATACTGCTTGGAAGTTTGTACTAATACACTTTGGCTCATTTGCCAAAGCTACTGTACCTGCCAAGAAACATTTCTAATCAACAAGCTTTTTTTAAATACTATCATAAACCTACTTTATGTACAGAAAAAGTCAACAGAAAGATAGAGCAAGATATATATATATAAAAAAAAAAAAAAAAAAATCCCCTTCTCACCCCTTGTGGGGTGGTATGTGTCATCCTCAAGCTCGGGTCCTCTACCAGAGGCCTGGGAGTTTGAGGGTTCTGCGCAGTATCTTAGCTGTTCCTAGGACTGCACTCTTCTGGACAGAGACCTCTGATGTTTTACCTGGAATCTGCTGTAGCCACTCTCCCAGTTTGGGGGTCACAGCCCCCAGTGCTCCGATTACCACCGGCACCACTGTTGCTCTTACTTTCCACATCTTTTCTAGCTCCTCTTTCAGCCCTTGGTATTTCTCAAGCTTCTTGTGTTCCTTCTTCTTGATGTTGCTGTCGCTTGGTATCGCCACATCTATCACTACTGCCTTCTTCTGCTGTTTGTCGATCAACACGATGTCTGGTTGGTTAGCCATCACCAGTTTGTCAGTCTGGATCTTGAAGTCCCACAGGATCTTAGCTCGATTGTTCTCGACTACCTTAGGAGGTGTCTTCCATTTTGACCTTGGGACTTCCAGCCCATACTCGTGGCAGATGTTCCTGTACACTATGACAGCTACCTGGTTATGGCGTTCCATGTACGCTCTTCCTGCCTGCATCTTACACCCTGCTGTTATGTGCTGTACTGTCTCAGGGGCATCCTTGCACAGCCTGCACCTGGGGTCCTGCCTGGTGTGGTAGATCCCAGCCTCTATTGATCTTGTACTGAGTGCCTGTTCTTGTGCTGCCATGATTAGAGCCTCTGTGCTGTCCTTCAGTCCAGCCTTTTCCAGCCACTGGTAGGATTTCTTGATATCAGCCACTTCTTCTATTTGTCTGTGGTACACGCCATGCAGCGGCTTGTCCCTCCATGATGGTTCTTCATCTTCCTTGTCCTCACCTTCGGGTTTCTGCTGCCTGAGGTATTCACTAAGCCCTTCATCTTTGGGGGCCATCTTTCCGATGTACTCCTGGATCTTTGTTGTTTCATCCTGGACAGTGGTCTTGACACTCACTAGCCCTCGGCCTCCTCGCTACGCTTGGTGTACAGTCTCAGGGTGCTGGATTTGGGGTGAAACCCTCCATGCATTGTGAGGAGCTTTCTGGTTTTGATGTCAGTAGCCTCTATCTCCTCCTTTGGCCAGTTTATTATACCAGCGGGGTATCTGATGACTGGCAGGGCGTATGTGTTGATGGCTCGGATCTTGTTTTTCCCATTCAGCTGACTTTTCAGGACCTGCCTCACTCTTTGTAGATATTTGGCTGTGGCGGTCTTCCTTGCTGCCTCCTCATGGTTTCCGTTAGCCTGTGGCACCCCAGGTATTTGTAGCTATCCTGAACATCTGCAATGTGGCCTTCTGGTAGTTTGATCCCCTCAGTTCTGATCATCTTCCCTCTTTTTGATACCATGCGTCCACACTTGTCCAGTCCGCGACATTCCAATGTCGTTGCTGTAGATCCTGGTAGTGTGGATCAGTGAGTCGATGTCTCGCTCATTCCTGGCATACAGCTTGATGTCATCCATGTAGAGGAGGTGACTGATGATTGTTCCGCCTCGGAATCGGTATCCGTAGCCAGTCTTTGTGATGATCTGGCTGAGGGGTTCAGGCCTATGCAGAACAGCAGCGGGGATAGTGCATCGCCTTGGTATATGCCACACTTGATGGTGACTTGTGCAATTGGCTTTGAGTTGGCTTCCAGACTTGTTTTCCACAGCCTCATTGAGTTCTTGATGAAGGCTATTAGTGTCCTGTTGACCTTGTACATCTCCAAGCATTCCAGTATCCATGTATGTGGCATTGAGTCGTAGGCTTTCTTGTAGTCAATCCAGGCAGTGCACAGATTGGTCTGCCTGGTCTTGCAGTCTCGAGTGACTGCTCTATCCACAAGTAGCTGGTGCTTGGCTCCTCTGGTGTCACTGCCTATTCCCTTCTGGGCCCTGTGCATGTATTGAGCCATGTGCCTACTCATCTTAGCCGCTATGATGCCCGACAGGAGCTTCCATGTTGTGCAGAGGCAGGTTATTGGCCGGTAGTTGGATGGGATTGTTCCCTTCTGGGGATCCTTCATGATCAGGATTGTCCGTCCTTGGGTTAACCATTCTGGGTGGGTCCCATCCATCAGTAGTTGGTTCATTTGTACTGCCAGGCGTTCATGGAGCGCAGTTAGTTTCTTCAGCCAGTAGGTGTGGATCATGTCAGGGCCTGGTGCTGTCCAGCTCTTCATACCTGCCACTCTTTCTTGGATGTCTGCCGTTGTTATGGTTACTGGTTCTTGTCCAGGGAGATTGCTGTGATCTGTTCTTAGATCCACTAGCCACTGAGCATCTATGTTGTGGGATGCCTCTTTCTCCCATATGTTCTTCCAGTACTGTTCAGTCTCAGCCCTGGGTGGATCTGATCTTGTGCCATTGCCCTGCCACTGAGAGTACACTTTGGATGGTTCGGTGGAGAACATCCGGTTTATTTTCCTGGCTTCTGCTTCTCCCTTGTATCTCTTTAGGCGGGTGGCCAGAGCAGTGAGTCTTTGTTTGGCAGTCTCTAGAGCCTCAGGTATGGACAGCTTGTTGTATTTCTTAGGTAACCCCTTCCTTACACCTTTCTGTAGCTCTGAGAGCTGACTAACCTCTCTTCGTGTTGCCTTGATCTTGGCCTCTAACCTTCTCCGCCATGGGGGGTACTGCGCTTTGTGGCTTGTGGTGTTAATCTTATAGCCAAGCATCTCTAGGATCACTGTTGCTGTGGCGTACATCAGCTCATTGGTCTCGGTTATGGCTTTAGTAGGGATAGTATGTAGTGCTGCATTCACATCTTCTAGCAGACTATATATATATATATATATATATATATATATATATATATATATATATATATATATATATATATATATATATATATGTGTGTGTATGGTATATATATATATATAGTGGCGTAGGCAGAAATAGTGTTTTGGGCAGGCCAGTACAAAAGTGAGTGGGTCATTTTCAAAAAGACGTAGAAGTAGCAAAAACAACGAACCTTCCAACATATACCACATTACAACGGCAATAGCAGTACTGTCTACAACATGCTCAACCAACAAAGCTGTCTAAAAGGTTTGTACACAACAATATAGACAAAAACCTGTCGATTTTAACCTACTCAGGCTAAAATATATTTGCACTGACAGAACCAGCAACATTGGCTCTGCACAGCACTGTTATAAAATAAAAACTATTTTATTGCACAAGTAAACTAAACAATGGACCCAAACAGCAGAGACGGTGTTTACATTAGGGTTGTGCCGGTTGACCGGCATCACGATGGAGAGCCTACCTTTTCTTGTATCATTGATACTGTCTGAATTTTAAAGAATTGTTTGCATATCATTTGGTGTGGACCCCAGGAACACTAGCCACTCCATTCTGTGGAATCTAATAGAGAGCCAAACATTAAAGAATCAATCTGGCAGTTACCTTAAAATTGGCTATGCATTGTCATATGTAAGAGATGAGCACAGCTTTACGACATTTGACTCCCCAAATCAGCAAGCTGCAGGAAAGGGCTGTAAAAGGTTGAAATGCACCAATAAAACAGGGGGGGGGAGAAAGAGAGCAATTTTAAACCTTCATAAAAATGGCTTCTCAAATGGTTTACTAAGCTTGTGTGTTCCACCTTAAGGATACAAACAATGTGTTTTATGCAATATTTGTACCAGCAACTGAACAACACGTCCTAAATAGTCAGGCCGCCTCCTCTCCAGTCAACCTGTTGTGATGGTAAATGTGGGTATTAGAGCCTGCTGCTCACTGTGTGGACATCTTATATAACTGACTCTGGATCTGCCTCTCTCTGCTACTTTCCACTCTGCCTCCATCTTTACTCTATCTAACTCTATATCTCTCTCTCTCTCTCCATCTCTCTCAGTATTGACCCACACACTATTGCAGCTGCATCACATCAAGCCAACGGCATAAATCACAGCACACACACATCACTGGCCATCCCACACACTCATGCACTCTCCTCAAGCCCATTTCAGTTGACCGTCCCGCACGCACGCACGCACGCACTAGTCCTCATCTCTATCGCAGTGAACACCCACACAGATTTCTGCACTGGGAGCAAGATGCAGATAAAAAAGAACAAATATAGCGGGGGTTCGATTCCAAAGCACCGTGCAGGAAATCCATAGGAGTGGAAAAATAAAAAAAGTTGTTACCTGCTGGTCATCACTCAAAACGACAGAAATACGACTGGTTATATAAAGTGAAGTGGTTCTGCTATTTTAGGAGGGCTTGTTTAGGAGGTAGAGAAAAGTTCAGATGTATTGCATGCACATGTCTAAAACATACATCAAGGTGCAGATGCTCCAAAATGGTAACAGGAAAAATAACGTAAAAAAGTAATAGGAAACAGCAAATATAATAAGAAAGAAATAGAAAAAGAAGGTTGAGTATAATAGAGAATAGGTTGCTGGTGTTTATTTTAAATATATATTTTTAATTGGAATAAATAAGTCTGTTGGAGAGTCCTGCTGAGAAATAAAAAAAAGGAAATTAAAGAAATATATTAAGAAAAGAGTGCAGGGAAACATTCAAGAAAGAAAACAACCAAGGGAAGAAGAGGTTTGAGGGGAATAATAGGAATGAACCTGGAGGAGAGACAGGGATAGAAATGTAGAATAAAGAAAGAAGGGACAGGAGATGTCTTGTGTACATGGAAATAAACATGATGAACAGACTGCCCTTTTTTTGTGTGTTTGTGTGTTATGTGCACATCCATTACAGCTTGCATGATCGGCCTACTCAAAGCCACACACACACACACACACACAAATCATAATCACACACAATTCACAGGAGCTGTTTGCTCTTCCGCCTCATTCTCTTCCTGGTGTCTCCTTTATTTTCCACACAGTAAATATGAGCAAGGCAAACAGGAGGAGGAGGTGAAGAGGAAGAAGAGAAAAAAAGTGAAGAAGAAAGAGTGGGAAACCTTGTGTAACTGAGCCTGGGGGTAGACAACAAAGAGAAAGAAAGACAAAATCAGAGGAGGTCACAGGTCGCTTAATAAAAAGGACATACAGTTATAGACATAACTGCAGCTTGTGACAAAGATGGCAATTTTACTTTTAAAATGACTGAGCGCACAAAACATAAAAGCTACTCCAAGCAACAATTTTTGTTTCTCAAATTTCTCATTGCCAACTGCTGCCTGCAGCAAACAAGATGGTGCTGCTGCTGCTTGACATAATGAAAAAAAAACACCACACTCAGTTTGGGCTGTCGATCATCCATACAAATCAATTCGAAAATCACAAGTCCATGCACAACAGTACAAAAGCAGAGTCACGCCAGTGTTCAAACGGCAAGTTCAACGGTCATGAACTTTGGTGGTGAGGCAGAGACCAATATGGAGCTGCCGTGGCTTTCTTAGCTGTCTTAGCTGTCTAAGCTAAGCTGCCATCGAAGTATAAACTGCTCAAATGGTTTGCAGACAGTTAATGGTACCCGGATGGTACCGTTTGCCAAGTTGGGAAGTTGTTCCTCCAAACAAACGGACATTTTAGGTCCTTAAGAAACCAAAATTGCTCAGTAGATACAGTAGTTGCATGGAAAGCAGTGAATGCCTGATTGAGATAATGTGACGTAGCATTGTGTACTTACTGAGATCAAGTAAGAACAGGTCCTGCTCTGTTCTCTAAACCAACCCATCTGACTTTCAAGTCCATGCAAATGTCATAGCTGTAATGGGTAAACCCTTTTGGGATGTTAATTGATGGTTAACTAAAATGGATTAAGTTAATACATATGGAAAAAACCATATCTGTTTGTCAAAGATCCAGTTCAATGTTATATGTTCTTTGGATTCATGGCAATGGGCATGTGTTGGCACAAAAATACATAGACTTGTAATTCTATCCTCCTATTTCTTTAATTTAGATCCTACACTGTTATAAGAGAACAGGCCCATGAGATGAGTGCAGACTATTGATGTCAGGCTTAGACATTACAGTAAACAGTAGGGTACTGAATACAGTTCTTCTTTCACACTTCTTGGATTAGTCATGTAGTTGGTTAAAAAATGAATGACTGAAATTAGAAACTGACTTCTTTATAGATTTTTATATTCAAAGAACAGAAAATCTTTATGTGCATTTCTGTATATAGACAAATTTATTTAATGAGGCTTTTGTGCCTTCAATTGATCTAATAAATCAACAAAATGCAGTCGAGATGCTGACAGGAAATGTGGGGAGAGAATTCTGCAACAAAGAATTGAACTGGAGACATTGCTGTTTACGTGGTACACGTCTTGGCACAGAGGCCACTATATCAAAAATGAAACATAAGGACTATGATATGTGTCTCATCTTCCCTGCAGATGAGTTTCCCTGAGTTCTTACACTTCTCTGCACCAACAGGCTGGTGCAAGACTATAAGAAATGAGTCATACACAGTTTAAGACCTCAGGTCAACAACTCAAACTAATTCTCACAAAAGATAACAACAAAAACAAGAACACACACGTACAGCAAATCAATCGCCATCATCTTAACATCCAATTCAGTCAGTGGAGTGTGCAGGCTGACGTTTGCAGGCAATTAGCAAATTTCCAAGGTCCCATTCACTTTGATTACAAAAAGGCAGCAACAAAACTTTCACGGTGTGAGCAGTCGCCTCCCGCATGCACCTGGCAGAGTAGGTGATTTTAATGTCATTTCCTGAAGGCTTAACATGACACAGCAAACAAAATCAAGCAACTTTCGTGTACATGTGCATCAAGAAATCCAATCAAACCCAAAAATGAATAAATATTTAGTCTGGAATCCTGGCTATTATTCTCTCTAAAATAATTATCTACGAGGAGTGACTTCAGCGAGAGATGGTGCCCTGCTGATGCCCCAGGATCAAAAGCTTGCATCTGAACCCAAAGATATTTAATTACAGCCAACACAAGCGTCTACAGAGTGACACAGAAATTAAACGCCTCGTCTACCAAGGGCTATCATTGCATCTTTGCAATTGTTAAAGGATTTATGGCCGACTGAATGACTTAATCCAACGGAGTCAGGATGTCATGTCACAGTTGTTAAGAATTAGCACCTTCTTAACAAGTGTGCCAACAGACTGCGAAATCATGAACGGTAACTGGCGGGGGCCAAATTGAGGGAGGGCACTGCAGGGACATATTAATGAACCCAAAATACACTCTTATACACATATCAATACACCAACGCGCTCACCCACATGTACCAAAACAAAGAAATGGATGCACAAACACACTAATCTTCTCAGGCCATTGTTGTCAATACAGCGTAATCCTGGAGTCGATGACTAGCTTAATCTAAGGCACATGACCGAAAGTACACAGTCTAATCAACACACACACACACGCACACAGTCAAATTTAATTGACAGATGGTGAATGATCCTTAGCAACCACAGGCAGCAGCATCTTTTGGCCAATGGGGAAAAGAGCTGCATGATGACTTCCTGGCAATGAAACAGAGGACTGAATTCTTATTTTATACAAACTTTGCTGTCACATATCCAGACTTTCTACTCCCAAATAGTCTGTTCTCTTCATATACAGTATTCTGTATAGCAAAAAAATGCTTCAGAAATCTATTTTAAAATCCTACATAACATATGATGGCACTTATGGTTTTGTCTCATGTTTGACGTCAGCTGTACCTTTTGTAGAGATCAAAATAAATAAATAAAATGTTGCAAAATTTTGGTCGGATTTTAATTGTCATTTTCAACAAGCCATAGATAAAATACAATTGTAAACTTTCTGTTGACAATGTCACAATACATATTCAGTGTAAATTGATTTTGTTAAAAATGTCTAGAAAAAAACAACAACCTATGTTATGTATGTCTATGTTTTAAAAAAAAAAGCTATATACATAATTAAATGTTATAACTACAGGTGTTAGATTCAGAAAATGTTCCAATTTGATTCCAATTTTTACGATCGCAATTGGATTCAATATCAATTTTCAATTCAAATCGATTCACTGTATGTAAATGTAGTTACTTTTCCCATGTATGTACAGTGAGGGAAAAAAGTATTTCATCCCCTGCTGATTTTGTACATTTTGCCCACTGACAAAGAAATGATCAGTCTATAATTTAATGGTAGATTTATCTGAACAGTGAGAGAAAGAATAACAAAAAACCCCCAGAAAAACGAATGTCAAATATGCTATAAATTGATTTGCATTTTAATGAGGGAAATATGTATTTAACCCCTTTGCAAAACATGACTTAGTACTCAACCACAGAGGTCAGACATTTCTTGCAGTTGGCCACCAGGTTTACACACATCTCAGGAGGGATTTTGTCCCACTCCTCTTTGCAGATCTTCTCCAAGTCAATAAGGTTTTGAGGCTGACGTTTGGCAACTCGAACCTTCAGCTCCCTCCACAGGAGCACTCCTTTAAGAGTGTGCTCCTAATCTCAGCTCGTTACCTGTATAAAAGACACCTGGGAGCCAGAAATCTTTCTGATTGAGAGGGGGTCAAATACATATTTCCCTTGTTAAAATGCAAATCAATTTATAACATTTTTGACATGCTTTTTTTTCTGGATTTTCTTGTTGTTATTCTGTCTCTCACTGTTCAAATAAATCTACCATTTAAATTATACACTGATCATTTCATTATCAGTGGGCAAACGTACAAAATCAGCAGGGGATCAAATACTTTTTTCCCCTCACTGTACGCTGTACATACAATATACACACACACATACATACATACATATACACATATACATATATATATATATATATATATATATATATATATATATATATATATATATATATATATATATATATATATTATTCATGTGGATTTGTTTGATATTTGTTATTTTAACATCCTGTTATGATGTATGTGTATATCTGTAGCTACTGGGACTTTGAATTTCCCCATGGGGATCAATAAAATATCTATCTACTGTATCTATCATGTGACTGCAGTAGACATACAATAAAAAAAGCTTGAATTGAATTTTTTGCACACCCCTAATTCTTTTTAAATACTTTCTATTTATTTTGTTGAATCCATTAATTATGTACGTCAATTTTCTATTTTTTTTAGGATAACACAGTTTAACAAATTAAAAACAATACATTTGTTTAGATTAATAAAGTTTTTTTTTTTTTTTAAATCATCCTGTCATAATCTACTGGGTGACTTGAAATAAACAAAAGGGTATAATTATTACTTTGTTTATACTACTACTAATATTACTATGTGGTCAAAGATTTCTCTATAAATCTCTTTCCCCGAAACCTTGAAACCATGGCAACCCTCTCTGGTGCTCCTATGCCCTCATACGGGCGTGCACATCACCTTCAACGCCACATTAAAGCGGTGTCCGATGAGATTAGGCAATCAATACCAGACTGATATCCAATACCATTATCTGCTCCAGGAACAAACGTGGCATTATGGGATGCCGTCCCCATGACAACAGGGGTTGCCGGGTATCCTGTGTTTCCTATTGATCGCGCATGATTTACAGTTAACCGTCAACGCTGGTAATAACGATTGTAACACACACACACACACACACACACACACACACACACACACACACACACACACGTCATCTGTGTTTGCAGTGAAAATAAAGCTTTTTTTCATTGCAGATATTAGTTCATCAATAATTAATTAGGCAGATTTGTGTGTTTGTGTGTGTGTGTGTATTTTCCAGTAAGAAGCTAATGTCAAACCATCAATATCTTCCTGTAAAACAAAGTGCAGAAGGCCAATAGGCAGCTATCACAAGTCCAAAGAGAGAGAAAGAGAAAGAGAGCCGTTACTGTGTGATTACATCAGATTGTCAATCAGAGATTTGAACATAACTTGTCATCGGGGTGGCAGTAAGAGAGGAAAACAAAGCAGCAGGAAGTGAGCAAGGCCTGAGCAGGAAGTCAGTTGACCTCAGCAGACACAGACACGTCAGATAAGGTAAAAGTCTGATTTAAGTGTTGATAAAGTTAGACTAGAGAGAGAAATTGACAACTGAACACAGAAAAGACACTTCAACTGATGCAGAAAACAAGTCCTCTTTAAAAAGCATATGTGACAGGAGAGTAATGCTTTACATGAAAGGGAAAAAGGCAAAAAAGCGTTAAATCTTAATATTACCTCTTAAATAAATGAGCGGCTCAAATGTTTAATCAGGGTTCCCAGCGTAGCCCTGATGAAAAATTCCATGACTTTCCCATGACTTTCCCAAACTAAGTTACAGCAATAGCACTCCCTGGTTTGCTAATGTTGGTTTTCACCTTGAAGAAGTCCTGTTTTAATATGTATGAATATATATATATATATATATATATATATATATATATATATATATATATATATATATATATATATATATATATATATATATATATATACACACACACACACACACACACACATCCTTTCACTCTGTCTTTTCCTACCTTGGCCCTTATCTGTCCCGAGGTTGACACTTTGCGGATCAACTTGTGCGACGTCTCTTCTTGTTCCCCGTCGCTGTCTGATGATTCTTCTCCAGCTTCTCCAGTCTGGAAGAAGAGCAGAAAAAAAGACTAATTGCTGAAAACTGATGTCGGATAAAAGCAACTTATTCCTAGAATACAACAAATGGCGCAATTTAAAGCACACATTTAATAACTTTTGAGTTCTTTGCTACCCAGAACTCACATGAGAGGACACCAGTGACTGAAATGTCCTACTTTTAAAAAATGATTGATTTTTGTTGTTCACACTCTCCATGTTAAAGCTGCATGTTATTCGCTTGATGGGCTGCTATTCAGATGACTGTGAGCGATTTAACCAGCTTCATCGGTTTAGTGATCTGCACACAAGTTACGTTTTGATTCATCACTCATATACTGTAGAGTTAGATGTCCAATGTTAAGATGCTGCTCAAGATGAAGCCATTTTATATGCCGAGTTTATATGTAGGAACATGCAGGTGTGGGACTGAAAAAAACTGTCTTGTGCACAGTTGTAGTACTATAGTCAAAAACTCAAACTGACTTTTACAAAATTAAGTTATTATATCAATTAGGCCACATGCGTTGATGTCAATAAATAGGATAGAAATAAATAAGTCTTCAGCTTGCTACCACTCTCCTTAGACTTCATGTCACATTAAGCTCCTAAAAAAGGCAACAAAAGTGATTTTATTAAGCATGAAGGATTTCTTTCTGATTTTTCAGGGTTTACGTTGTGCAATTAACATGTATTTTTTAGAAGTGTCAATTGCACCATAGAGTATTCAAACCTACTGCAGCACCACATTGCATATTAGCCATATTTTAAATCAGCTGTAAACGTAGAGTGAGCCGTACTTACGATGTGAGTGTTTTCAGAGTCCGCTTGGGGTGAGCCCAGAGACTCGCCATGCTCCGCCACATACAGGACGTTGGGGTTCAGTTTAGAGGCCATGACGAGCTCCCAGTCGGCAGCCGAGAAAGAGAGAGGGAAGAATAGATGGAAGATGTGGAAAAAAAGGACAGAGAGAAAGACAGAAGTGTGACTGAAAACTTTGCCAGTTGCAGAGTAGGAGGAATAAAAGACGGGAAGAAGAGATGAAAGAGTGGAGTTTGGCGAGGTAAAAGCTTGGCTAAGAAGAGGAAGAGAGGAGAGGATGATGAATGGGGCAGCAGGCTCTGGGACACTCGTCCTCTTGACGATCTCTCTATCCAGGGCCAACTCTGGAAAAGATGAAGGGATGAATAATTAATAATAAACTTTTG
This sequence comes from Percina caprodes, assembly GCA_013375575.1. Classification (NCBI taxonomy): domain Eukaryota; kingdom Metazoa; phylum Chordata; class Actinopteri; order Perciformes; family Percidae; genus Percina; species Percina caprodes. The sequence continues at coordinate 1,251,461 of JABXJD010000028.1, read as the reverse complement.
TTGTTGTTTGGTTGGAGGGGGGGAGGGGATTGGCAGCTCCCTCACTGGAAGTTAAGAACATATAAAACAACTTTTCCAACTCTTCATCTACTAATATTATTAATTTTCTTCCTCCATCGCAATCTTTCAGTTCATGTCAGTTCAGGGAGACAATAAAGGCTACTTCTCTTTCTTGGTTCCTCTTTTACATCTTCCTGGGCTTGTGAGAAAACATTTCAAGGTTTTACAGTTCAGTCCTGTGTGTTTTTAAATAGAATCCAGTAGTCGCCTGATACAAACATAGCCAAAACCATGGTGAAGATGATGATGGTGGTAATAATGAATGGGAAACATGATGGTGACAAGGTCAAATACAGTGGAAGGATGATGGTAATGATGATGATCATCGGGCTCATTGCAGACATTTTACATACAATAACGCCAGATATAGGACCATCTCTCACATGCATTGTTTGACATATTACTTGACTGAGCATGCAGCAGTACTAAGACACTCAAAAAGTGACGATGTGTGGGTTTCTACATGTGTGCAGGCGGGCGCGCACATGTGTGTGTGTGTGTGTGTGTCCGTTTCCTTAATTACGATGTGGACACGTTATTAAAAAGAAATAAAAACCTGTCTGCATCTCACTTCACTGCCGCCCCCGTTGACACCAAACTTGAACACTGAATGTTGAAAACAGACCATAATTTTAAAATTAAAAAAAACACTGCATGCACAGACAGGTTGTCACTATGCTGAATTATGTTTGTGTGGCTTTCAGGTCGAAAAAAAAATTATTCTAAAGAGAAACCGATGCACAACAGGCTGTCGTGCGCTTCAGCCAGCTTGATCATCCATTCCGTCCATTTCGCTGTTATAGCAACTGTACGGCGGCAAAATAAATCTCAATGTAAAAATGTAACTCGTGCATATTCGTCAAATGGGCTCAGTCGGCTCAGCTGTCAAAATGTATCAGTGACCTGGACGGCCACCGCTACCGCACGGCCACCTCCTCTGCACAAGTACACCCCCTATGTGCTCTTATGTGTCGATGAAATGTGGCTAGTGTTTACCTTCGTACGTTAATTTCGTCCACCTTCTCCTCCGCCGGAGGTTAATCTGCGGCGGCGTTTCCCGCTCCTGTTGCCCGGCCTGGGTCGCTCGTCAGCCGGCGTTTAGGTGCTCGCGGTCAGCAGCAGCAGCAGCAGCAGTGCGGGTCTCTCCGGTAGTGCTCGCCTTGCAGACAGACGCGGTCATACGCATAGCGTCGGAGCGGATCTGAATCAGGTAGAAAGAAGAAGAAGGGAGGGAGAGAGAGAGGGAGGGAGGGAGCAGGGGCGAAGAGAGACGGAGAGATTTGAAAGCGGACGTGTTGAGTCGCCTCGAATCGCTGTTCCGAGGTTAAACGGAGAGCAAATAACGCGCGCGCAAGAGAGCGCGAGAGACACACACAGGCCTATCATATGAACATCAAGATGCTAACAAATATGTTAATGTGTCACACAGACAGACGGAAAAGGGTTAGGGCCACATGTGAAACTCCAGAGTTTATAGTCAGAATTCTGAGAAAAATGTCAGAATTCTATATTGTTGTTGTTGAATATCTTGTTATTGTTGACTGAATCTGGTCAGTCATATTTTACATTTGTTGAACTAACTTTTTGGGAAGAATTCAAATGAGATTGAGTTTGGGATCACAGGCCACAAAACACTTTAAATGATTCAAACAGCTTAAGGGCCAATTGGAAATAATTGGGGGGATTAAAATCTGATAGCTTTTAATAGTTTGATGGGATATAGACAAAGCCCTGCTGCTGGCTCAAATCCAGTGATACAACATTCCTCTTGCAGGCAATATGATATCACAGTTCAAACTTTTGTCCAGACATGATCTCAAAGCTTGTTTTTATACTTATGAATCTGTACTTCTGCACTCTTAAATCATAACCTGTAGATTGATTTATGCTCAGATTATAGCTCATTTACTGTACTAGGAGATGTTAAGGAAAGCCCACATCTAACAGAGAGATAGAGCTCTGTTGGACAGGGAAAGAGATGTCCACATTATTAAAAGAGAAAGAGAGTGCACACTGACACAGAAACAAGGCAGACGTATGCACTAACATAGCGCACACACACTGGCACCGCTCAGTGCAATAGTAATTTGTTTACAGTTGATTAAATATTCATGCTGAATTAGTTGTGAGCCTGCCAACAGTCACTTTGTTTACACTGTGTGTGTGTGTGTGTGTGTGTGTGTGTGTGTGTGTGTGTGTGTGTGTGTGTGTGTGTGTGTGTGTGTGTGTGTGTGTGTGTGTGTGTTTGTTCTCTGTGAGGTCGTATCTGTCCATGGCATGGAAAAGGCAGACATGTGCACACACACACACCTGCTGGATTCCCCCACCGATCAGGTGATAGTGTTACTGTATTTGTCTCTTTTTCCTTTGGTTGCCCTTGACAACTGTATAAAGGATGAGCTAAGGGATGGAGCACAAGGAAGGAGGGAGGAAGATGACCATAGGTTAAAATTATACATGAATACACTTTGTAAAAAATGACATATATATAAGGCTGCATCTAAAGGTTATTTTTGAAGTATTCTGTTGATTATTTTCTTGTTAAATTGCCCATGAAATGTCAATTATTTTGAAAAATGTCATCCTGGTTACCCAGAATTCAAAATTATGTCTTCAGGTAAGATTGTTTCTTATAAAAACAGAGAACAGCAACAAATCCTCACCAAAAAAAAGCTAGACTCTGCTTGAAAAATATCTCAATCAACTCAAATACCCAACCCCCAACTGCTCTGGGCCCCTGTCCAGCAGCCACGGCCCCCTCACTCTCACATCTCTCCATTTGTGCATGTAGAAGACCTTAGTCTGTGTGTGTGTGTGTGTGTGTGTGTGTGTGTGTGTGTGTGTGTGTGTGTGTGTGTGTGTGTGTGTGTGTGTGTGTGTGTGTGTGAATGTATTTCAGGCCTGTGTGTAGTATGTTCTAACAGTCAACAACTTGTAATGCCCCCCCCCACATCAATAAAAGTATAAATAATTTATTATTGTTAATTTTATTAATTGATTATTCATTCAGCTCTAATGACGCACGCAGATTTTAAGGTATATGTCCTCACGACAAGTTACATTTCAATCAATTGTTTTCTTTATTAAATTGCAAGATGACTGTTATACATCAGCAAGAGGTAAAGTGGTTCTTTCCATTTCTTTTGCCCCACAAAACAAAAGAAATGACATTACATTCCTCAAACCCGGAAAAGGAAAAAAACACACACACACACACACACACATTTAATTGACAGATGGTGAATGATCCACAAGCTTCCCCAGGGAGCTTCTCACAGGTTGTCAAATTTCCTCTCTTCCCCATCCAAGCGGTGCACAGCCGGTGCCACAGACAAACTTAGTGACACGCATCAGATGGGAAAAACTGAATCCCAGTCCTAATTCCTCTAATGGCATTCATGTTCTCACCACCCACAACCGAACCAGGCTCCTACACAGATACATCTCTCACACACAGCCTGAAACAGCACAAGGAATGGTTACATCACATCTTAAAATGAGCCTACACACAAATATAGAAAAGGAGTCGTTTAAGTGCTTTCACAGATGTAGGTTAGCAGCTATTTGTGCAAAAAACTATCCTTACATTCACACAATCATTAAATCTCTTTTTCTATTAGTGACATGTTGGGTAGATTTTTAATTAAATCCCAATTAAATCCCGTAGGTTTTGGCTCAAAATTAAAATGGAACAGCATTTCCTTTTTTTGTACAAAAGCATTAAAATTATATATTTGAAATACCCACAAAATATAAGTGTTACTGCATTTACGGCCTTTTGTTTGTAGTCACGATTCTTGACTCTTCGGAAAGAAAACCCTTTGGATTTTACTACCAAAAAGTCAGACAAATTTACTGAGGCATAGACACGGCAAAATGTAAGTTCCCAGTGATTTGGGAATCTTACAATGTTTTATACAAAAAGAATCGTGAAGTTTTGTTCTTTTTAAATTATGTATACCTTCTTTAGGTTGAGAGAGGATGCATGCCATCCCAAATAACAAAGCCCAAATATTGAGGTGGCTGTTAAAATAGCAGGTCATTTGAATTGACAATCAACTAACTGAAATTGCATTGATAATAGCCTAAATACAGCTAATATTTCAGAATTCTTTCTGATTTAGACCCTGTTCTTTCCTTTTCATTATTATAAAAAAAACAGCAACAATACATTTAAAAAAACATTTTTTTAATACAAAAAAGGATGACTAAATGATGACTTCAGTAATTGTTTTGGAAGTGCTCCTTGGCAATAGAACCAATGTGCTTTTAAAAGGTCGTCAAAGGTCGCTAATGGGTCAGGGGAACATTATTTCATTCGATCTGGAATTGACCTGGGGCTTATTGATCGGGTAATTAGAGCAGCTGAGGCAATAAATGAAAAGATGAATTGTTTAGTAATTCTTCCACATTGCCACTAATCGGGGATCAAGCTTGTCACACTCAGTTCTGGTACTTTAACTATCAGCAGCCCCCGTGATACAGTCTGTGCAGTTTATATACCGGTCTCCTGCTCTGTCAATGTATGCACCATGTGTAACTATGCTGCCACCTAGTGATTTATTTGTCCATTAAAAGAAATTATATTAACAAAAAAAAAAGGCATTTGGAGTGAACAGCATGCAGTAAAAAAATCTGGAAGAGATTTGAAAAGGAAGACCAGTTATTGGAAGCATCATAAGCAGTGGTGAACTTAAACGATAAGCTGTTTAAGAGCATCAATTATTAAGCGTAGTCTGCAACTTCCCGTTTGATCAATGAGACCGGATAATTACTGGTAACGCTAATAAGGCATAGGATGGGAGGAGGGTTGGAAAAAGACAGTTATAGAGTAGCACGCGAGAAAGAAGGGGAAAGGAAAAGGGAAAGGGAAAGAGAGAAAGAGAGAGAGAGAGAGAGAGAGAGAGAGAGAGAGAGAGAGAGAGAGAGAGAGAGAGAGAGAGAGAGAGAGACACATTTTGTCACGGAGAGATTAAAGGAGAGGGTGGTGACAATTATTCTTCAATTATTCAGTGTCATGATGTCTGTCTGTGATGAGAGTGATTTGTGAGATCTTTCTATTGGTTAACCTAGCCAAAAACCTGAATATCATATAAGTAACAAACTTTTTTTGAAGAATTTGAACATTTTTGAAGCATTTCAAATAAATTTGAAGCATTTGAAATGCTCAAATTTAAAGACCTGATGACACAGTGTTTTTTTGTGCTTTTTGTGTTTTTTTGTGATGTACTGTATAATCAATTTTAACAATTTGAGCTGGAAGATATATCAGCTATTAGATAAATTCATTCTTAATATATTGTTAAATTTTTATCGTTGGAAGAGTCCAGAATTTTGGGTTTCGTATTGAAAAATGGAGATAACCAACTGATGGGTTAAAGGAATAGTTTGAAAAATGGCGGTCAAGGAAGCTGCAGCAGTCGCTGTCATTTCAAGGAACACCAAAATGTACAAATTATACGTGTTTCTTTTCACAAAGTACCACTATACAGTTGTTTTTTAAAAAAAATTTAAGTGATGTGCAATTTGAAAACACTGTCAAAAACTCAGCTTCAGTTATGCAAGTAAGTACATGTGTACTACATGGAAGGGTACTAACGGAGGTATCCAAATTGAGACAAAGAATGTGAATAGCCTAACTGAAAGCTCCAGAACAGCTACTTATTGGACCTTGAGGTGAGATAGTCCTTAGAATGTGGAGAAAAGAGGAGAAAGAAGACAAAAACGAGGAAGAGGGGGAGAAAGCATGAGTGATTAAACATACTGGAAAAAGCAGGAGAAAGAGAAAAGAAACAGAAATGGTTGTACAGTATATAGAGAGACAAAGAAAGAGGGGGAAAAAATGAGTGCCTCCACACTTCTGCAATCTTTTGAAGCTTTAAATACCTTTGTGGGATACATACTGTAGATGAGTAACATTTGACTCATCTGCCATTCGAAGTCTGGCCTAATGCAGGAGGCTTGCTTTGAACAGCCTTAAGTGCCTGACTGCACGTCAAACTTTAATAGCTTTGATGGAATATTGCAGGTGAACTCAGGGAGGAAAAATGAGGCCAGTGCACAGAGCCAATTTAGAGGTAAAAATATATATATATATATATATATATATATATATATATTAAGTGAGTTTGAGATGGACATAACGCAGTATGGAGAAGCACACTAGTGGAAAACACAAAGAGGCCATTGTGTGTTTGATTGGCCCGGCTCTTCACCATATTGGTTTCCATGAGAACACAAGACGGAGTGAGTAAACAGGTGGTAACCTCAAAGGGCCACAGCAACACATCGTGTTAGCTTTTACAACCAGGCTATATACACGCAGCGCAAACACACAGCTGCTAATGACAGTTTACACACACACAGACACACACAGACACACACACACACACACACACACACACACACCAATAGCACTATATCATCTTACTGGAGTACTGTTATTTAGAGAAAGCCAGAAAAATCTGCATAAAATTATATAAATTGCCACTAACACACCCAGATCTCTGACCATACGGTCAGCGGTCAAGTTGCATTGTGGGTAACATTTGCGATAGGTTTTTACGTGGAAGAAGAATGTAAGAAAAATACGATATCTGGGGCGCCTGGGTTGTTCACCTGGTTGAGCGTGCACCCCATGTATAGAGGCTCAGTCCTTACCGCAGGGTTTGATACTGAACTGTGGTACTTTTGATGCATGTCATTCCCCCTCCCCCCTCCCCCTTTCCTGTCTTCTGCTGTCCTGTCTAATAAACGGCTAAAATGCCTCCCCCCCCCAAACACTTCCACAAAAAGCTTTATCTATTTATAGCCTCTATAAATTATAGGGTGGAATACAATGAAACCGCATTTTCAATTATGTTTAGAGGGAAATGTATTTTGTCCTGGGTTACGTTTGTCCTCAACATATCCCAAATGTCTTTCTAATCAAAGTTTGCAAAGGGAGTCGGGGTGGATGGACGGGTCAGACAAACACATGACTTTTACCCAGGAGACCATTGTTTGTGTCCTGTGCATAGACTAGATAAAAGAAACCAAAAGCCTGTGAAACCAAAAGCAAAATAAAAAGTGAGAAGATCAAGGTTTTGTTCAGAAAGCACTGAACATCCAAGTTGCACAAATTAACATTTTCATATTTCAAAAAAAGATGTGTTTTGGTGTATTTTTTCACAACGAGAGCTCCACAGGGAACCAATCATGAGAGTACTGAAACGGGAGTTAGAAGACGTACTTGCAGTGGTTGCGAGATACAGCACAGAGGTGTTAACCTCAAAGAGATGTTGTGGTTTACTAAACCCGCAGTGGGAAATTTATTAACCAAATGATACAATGAATGGTTTTAGAAAAAGTCTGAGCAGCAGAGCACCACAGTCAGCGGCATTAATAGGATGAAATATGAAAAGTATGAATCCGACGGTCCATCCCAATCTCTTCTCTGAAACATTACATTTGCAGTAAAGGACAACTTCTAACTCACACATGCTCTGCCTGCCTTCTACTCTACGTGTGTCTGCTTTCCTTTTTACAATACTCATTGCAGCCATTGCAGCATAATCGTGTTAGATGGTCTGATAATACATGAACAAAAATCTAATCAATAATTGATTTTTTTGTTTGATTTTAGTTTTATTGTAAAAAAAAAAAAATCAAGATAACTTTGTAGTACTGTGAAACTGTGACAGTGTCTGTAAACTGAGAGTTTTCAAGTTGACATTCAACATCAGATGTGTCAATAGTTAAACAATCAGCATCCAGACAATAACAGCACACAAAATTACACTAAAGCACATGGCAGGCTTATACAGTTTGTGCAAATGGAATAGTGCACGAAGTGTTAAAAGGATATTTAGTGTTAAAAGGATATTTAACAAATAGGACATCAGTGCCGCTAAGATTGTGCCACTATGCATTGGAGCATTAAAGACATTAAAGTGAATGTTTGCAATACTGCATGAATGATGTAAGAGAGTTCACACATGCAGCGGTCGGACAATAGACTGTATAGTATTAGTGGACAGAGCATGTCTGACGTCACCCATTGGACCTCACTAATACTCTTGTAGTTGAATGGGAGAAAATCCTTGCAGCCAAAAATCAGATGGAAAACCTTGAAGCCTGTTTCTAAAAAGGAATGAACAGGAAGTCCTTCTCACATAACAGAAAAAAAAACATTTCAGCATTTGAATACTTTAACACCCACACTCAGAGAAAAGTAGGACTTATAATGGAATATTAATAAATCCATCAGCTATGTGAATTTTATGTGGATGATTAGTTGTTTAGTGTTATACAAGTTCCAAAGCTGCACAGTAGGTGTACTGTATGGCTGATGTATCTGTGTTATGTAACCATGGACAGTGGGGTGTTCATGTAGGTGTGTGTGTGTGTGTGTGTGTGTGTCCACGTCACACACCAATTAGTGGAGTGAGAAAGCTGATAATAAAAACAAAACAACAATATCTTACATACAGCATCAACTGCAGGAACAGCTGGCTCGTTATCCAAGCAACTGTTTTGTAAGTGTTGTAGGCGTTTGTATGTATAGTAGGTACACACACACACACACACACACACACACACACATTGAAATGATATGCTGTACATGTCATTCCATATATCCGGTCATTATCTACATTTACATTTTGTTGTTTCTGCGCACGTCATTGAAGCATTAGCGGCATTGTACATTAGAAAAACATCTTGGAGTGGGTTGAAATTACTACTTCATTAAAAGGTAAGGGGAGCTTCATCACCATTGTTACAATAATGAACGGGGTTATTAGCTTTGTGAATGATCATTGTTATAAGAAACTATTGAATGTAATATTAGTGGAGAGAGCATGTGTGACGTCACCCATTGGTTTGTCGAGATCTGCTATGAGTCGTCGAGTTTGCCGTTACGGGTGCAGCCATTCTGGTTGCGGATGTGACGAGGGAGGAGTGAGGGCGGGGCCCTTACACTCTAAGTTACATCACACACTTTCACTGGCAATCACATCGTAGCCACGCCCCAAAACACCCCCTGCTTTATCACCAATTTAAAACGAACATAATTCTGTGTTGCAGACTTAAAACTAGTGACTGAGACTATAAACCTATTATGAAAATCTTTACTGAGGTAATAAATCAAATGAGAAATGGGTCACTTTCTCGTAGACATCTACAGAAACGGACTTCTTTTTGCAACTGCACGTGTCGCCCCCTGCTGGAATTCAGCAAGAATGCAGGTTTAAGGCACGTCTGCATTGCAGCACCTCGCCAAACCGGATGCTCGGTTCATTAATATTACAGTCAATGTAAGAAACCATCGTTAAAAACAGGGATTAAAGTCCAATATTTTGTTAATCCATCTATCTATACAGTGAATAGTTAATGATTTTGGACCCAACTTTTCTGTCATGTTGTCATAGAAATCTCAATGATATGAATCAGTGAGAACTTTTATTTTAGAATTTTTTGATTCAGGCATACAATACTTATTTCAAACAAATCCACATTTAGCTGGAATGGTGTGCCTTCTCCTAGGCTCCACATCTCCTGGTTTGGGTTTGTTTCACCTCCTCAGTTGCAGTTGTCATATATCTGCACACATCTTTCACTCAGCCACACACCACCCACAATTCACAAATCCACAATTAATTGTTTGTTGTTAACTAAACAAAATAATTATTTGCAACAGAAACAAAACATGTGTGGAATCAATGGTATCAGTAGTGTGTGTGGCCGAGTGAAAAGATGTGTGGATAAATGACAACTGCAACAGAGGAGGTGCAACGAACCCAAATCAGGAGATGTTAAGCCTAGGAGAAGGAGAAGGCAGAGACACAACAACGAAACATGACTTGCAGAAACAGTCTTGGTTGAGGCCTACCCAGATGTCCACCAATTAGCTAACGAACCCTCCCAAACAGCTCAGCCAGGAAAGCCAGAGAAGCCAAGAGCAGTCAGACAAGGGAGGAGTTGTAACATCTCCCTCCCTAAGAACCACAATAACAATCATAAACACTACTCTCTTTTCTTTACTTTTTTTTTTTTTTTTTAATCAACACTGACTTTACAGTTATGATCAAAGGCAAATTACCTAGATGGCCAAAACATTACCCATAGTCCCATGTACTGTAAATATCACTTTCCTTCTGGTCACTTCCCCCAATGCAGTCCATCTGTCTCCAAGATCCAGCAACCTTGGGTACCATCAATGAAAGACAGGAATAGGGGATAGCTCAGAACAGATGACAGTTGTGTGACAATAAAGTTGAATCTAGTAATGTAATCTCTGCTGATACAGTGTGAATGCAACTCTATGACTTTTAGAGAACAATGATATAATATGTTATAATGGCAGCTGCTGTATGTTTACATGTCGGGCAAATTGATTAACAGTAAAGAGAGTGATCGATTGATTGAAAAGAAATAGCTCTGGTCAATACTGAATGCAAGCTTGATCGTTTCAGGACATTCATGGCATGCACGAGCCAGACTAAAAACCCCAAGTAACCCACATTTATGTCAACTGATTTTAGGAAATAGAGACACACACACACACACACAATCCTCTCCGATCAGCGTCAAAGCTGTTCATTCTATGAATAAGAAGAGTGTGTTATTTTTATATGACACCCCGGTGTGGCTCTCAAGTCATTCATGTTAACATTAATGTGGACTGACAGGTGTGTGTCTCTAAGGCAGCAGTGGTTTGGCACAGTGGGGTCCTAACCCACAGCTGCTCACAGTGACAACGGCCTGTCCGACTGCATCACTGTTTCACTCTCTCTCTCACACACACACACACACACACACACACACACACACACACACACACACACACCTCAATTATCATTTGAATATCTCCTTCTACTACAGGCATAAGCAGGTAACTTAGATGCAGTTAACTTAGATGAATCTCTAAGTTAACTGCCTGGTGTGGTCTCAAGACACATGGATTGAGAAATAACACCTTCTTGTAAAGACATTTGACCAATAAGGAGAGTTTTCACTAGAGGAACCGCCCTCTAGGAAATAAATGTATGTGATTTAAAAATTTCCAGGACTGAGCTCATATGACTCCATCAGGGAAAAGTATGGATCAAGTCCGCTGTCAGCTGCAGTGTTATGTTTTGCGTCTTATTGTCTTTGTCATATCATTTTCATCATGCTGTTTCATTAAACCTTTTTCTAAATTCTACACTGATACCCTAGCCACTCTCACACTACACAAGCTCAATGCTGCACTAACGTTAATCAATATCTTCATGTCAACAATGGTGTGTAGCGTGAAAGGTGTTGCTAACAGAGATTTATCCCCAACTCTGCATCTATTTCGCATCTTATTTACCTTATTTTGTTTTGGTTTATGGCTGCAGCTTTAATTGGCTCAGTCTCAACTCTCTTATTAGACCTCATCCCTTCCAGGCCGATGTTTTGCCGGAAAAAACACACTGTACTACCTGTCCAGCAACAGTCAATGGCATCAACTAGCAGACAAAGTTAGCAACTAGCATGTGAACAAAGCGGAGCATTTAGCAGCTAAACAGCTAGCTAGATATTGCACAAAGGAGTTTGTGTACACCAAACCGAGCTAAAACACAAGTAAATATTGGACTTTCATTCCTCAGGTGGCAATGTTGCTAACGTTGTCCAATGTCTGCTTCACGTGTAAATAGTGGACGGTTTCTAGCACATCTGCTGCCCCCAAGCAGCCAAAACAAATCTATTAACAGGCTACGATTTTAAGAACACAGTTACACCATCTACTCAATTGTAGCCTAACAAGTGACTTGAAGGCAAGTCATCTATAGCCTATTTGCACAGGACATTTCAGCAACAAGGCAATTAAAGGGGTTTAGGCCACTTAAAACATTAAAGAGCAGTTAAAAATAGTTAAAAATATAAAAACAGCTACAAACAACACCAAACCTATGTAAAACATTGATGTTTGTACAATTCTGCAAAACTCTGGAGTTAAAAGCTGTTTGTCTAATGCTTAAAAAAGATCTGTGTTTATATTGTCCTGACAAATGATCTTTTGTGGTCCTTTGAAAACTAACTTATAACTTAGTTTCCTGTCCCCCCCCCCCCAAACTTTAACCAAGTAGTTTTAGTATCCTAAATGAAATGAAACAAGTCAAACAAACTATGTTGGCACTTATTGCTGCTGGATTGCCTGGATGCCAACCAAAGTTCTTATTCTGACTAGAATCTGATTATGACAATGTCAGGCTAGCTGGATCACTGATAATGAACATTCAGTGCCAACGTTTCTTTTATTAATAATTCCTACTGTGAATTTCACCTGCAGCATGATTAAAGGCTAGGATGCACTTGCCTAGACCTATCTTGTTCTCAATTTTTCACAAAGCAGGATGCAATATTGATTCTCACAGCTTAGTTCAGTATTGTTTAAACCAATATCGGTAAACATACTTCTCTGATATGGTTACATTTCGTGCAGTGAAAACTATTACTTTGCACCCTGTCTGTTTCTGTAGGAGAAAGATGAGTATTCTGGCAGTTACGGTCTGCTGTCTGTAAGTGGTGAGTAGGTCTCCCCTTTTTATTTATCGCTGTTGTATTGTCTCTATTGTATTTTCAGTGGGACATTATTGTATGATGCCTCTCTCAAATCTTTATTTATCTCTTTATGTCTATTTTTATCCTGAACTTTTTATTTTCTCTCTGAGAGCAATATCGTTCTCAATAGCTCTTCACACAGTAGGGTTTCCTTGCTGCATCACGACTGGTGACAAAACACCACAGCAGCTCTCTGTTGGAAACTCCTTCAGACACATGCCTCACAACAGCACACACACACACACACACACACGCACACATTCAATCTTGCTACATGTCTCAACAGGAACTGACTGGAATAGTAGTACCTCAAGACAAGAAGACACGTGTGTGTGTGTGTGTGTGTGTGTGTGTGTGTGTGTGTGTGTGTGTGTGTATATCACTGGGCTTCGTGTGAGTACCTCTTTCTGACTTCACAGTCTGTGTGTGTGTGTGTGTGTGTGTGTGTGTGTGTGTGTGTGTGTGTGTGTGTGTGTGTGTGTGTGTGTGTGTGTGTGTGTGTGTGTGTGTGTTAATGCTCACAGTCCGTTAGTGCTGACTGGTCCTCTGTGGAGGAGGTTGGCACGCAGTCCATCAGCGGGATGGCTGCCACCTCAGCTGGCTGCTCAGCTGGAGTCACTCAGTCAGTCCTTTTCTCTCGTTAGTGCACTGTAGACAATATAACCTTTACTGAGACTTCCCATTTTTATTGTATATTTTCCATTTTGTTAAAGAAATCTTAAGTTAATGTCATCAGCAGTCATCACTATGTAGTAATGAAACACACCACAGAATAAGTCGACAGCACATGAATTCCTCCTCAAGGCTCTATGGAAATTAGAGGCAATCTTTCTTTAGAGTGTGTGCAAATCTGTAAGATTTCAGAATTTATTCTTTACTGAATACATAGACAAAGGGATGTTACAAACAAAGGAAACACTGACAATATCAGAAAAAGGTCATACAAGCATTTACAACTGGAGGCAAAGTGGATATTTAACACAGTTTCTCCCCAAGGGTTAAATATCGACCTGAAACAATTAGTCAATTAATTGCCTAAAAATTAATCTGCAAATATGTGGATGAATAAATAATGGTTTAAGTTACTTTTTCCAAACAAAAAAGTCAAACATTCCCAAGTAATATGTTTATCTTTAACAATAGTTTTAACATGATCCCACAATTATTTTCTGTTTATGGTTCATGGCTATGATATGTTATTATGACATCACTTCCTCCCTTTTCCCTAGAGACACATCAGCACAGACCTGTTGATGCTGCCCGAGGAAAAGTGTGAAGCTTTAAACATAGTGCCACAACTTGTGCAAGCTTCCATTAATTGTTAAAAAATGGCAAAATGACATCAGAAGGTTTGGGTTGTACTCATTGAGTGAGCAAACAAGGGAGACCAAAATATGTTCTGGATTGATGGACTGATGGCTTTCCCAGCCAGACAGGGAGAATGATGAGGACAATCCAGATGGGTCCAGAGGTGAGAGGCCATCTGTTGACTCTGTGGCCCAGACAAGAGCAACAACAGCTGGCCAGCAGCTGGTCACTCTGGCCACCTGGGCAACATCCAGAGGACCTCAGACAGAAACTGTAGGGAAATCACGGAAATGCCTGAGTCTGAGTCCAGCTGACTAAGGTATGGACAGATGGATGGATATAGTTGGTGGAAAGAAAAAGTGTGGCCAGGAAAAAGAGAAGAGAAGCCAGGATCATAGGGCACGTTGCACTTGGTGGACAGATGGACACAAGGAGTGCGCTTTTTTAAGGCTTGGGTAAATAGACAGTGTGCACTACATCGCTTTACCTCTCTCTCTCTCTCTCTCTCTCTGAATCATTCCAGGGCAGTTTCATGGCGTTGATTCTGTTGTCATCATCATTCCTAAGCCCATTTGAAGACCACTCTCCTGTAATAACACACCGTGGTGGGATAATGACCTATCTGTGTTCACTCTTACTCCCGCAGATGGACTCTATAAACCATTTCAATAAGACCAGGGTTAGACTAAGAAATGAAAATCCTAAAAGGAGATTAAAGTGAGGATATTGATTGCTTTGCTCATTGCAGGAGCACAGCTGTATAAAGGTAATATTTACAGCTGCTGTAGCAACAAATGTACTCATCTCCTCAACAATCGTTTTAACAGTGCATGGGGACAAAGTGATTCAATGTTGACTTATTACATTGACAAACAGTTTGAACAGAAACTATTGTATATCCACCCAAACTACCACCACCACCACCACCACTACTACTACTACTACTACTACTACTACTACTAAACCTCTGCAAACCGCTGTGTGCGTACACACATTCATCCACACAATAACATTTAGTGTCACTTTTGAACATCCGTGAAAAAACAGGTGTAGGATCCCCATCAATAAAACAGTAGTTGTCACACACATTTAATCACGTACTGTCTGCACACACACACGCTCACCCATGTTTTTTACAGCACTGTAAACTCATCATTATCACAGCAGTACACACACTTATTTCAAGCTTTGACAGCAACGAGGGACATTTTACATTTCCATCAACCAAAGGCTCTCTGTAGTCCCTCAATTTGCTCTCCTGCTCTCTTCTCCCTTTCCCTCTTGACCTTTCATTGAGACCTTTAATCAAAGCCGAGCTATGGCTTCCCAGAGCCATCGCTAACTATTGAATCACACGTCCTGACAGTTCTGCGGGGATTTGGTGGGTCTAAAAAGTCGGTGTCCTCCTCTTAATCACTACAGCAGCGCGCTGAATAATGCATGTGGTTCTCCGATGGGAAAGGCACTACAGCGCCGCTTGTGATTCAGTAGTGTGATTCAATCTCAAACACAGCTTCTTAAGACCTGAATTCTGTTGAAACAAGAGGAAATGAGGAAAAGGTGATGCAGAAACCCCTTAGTGTGACAAGTTCAGCGTCAAGATGCGTCACTGCTCCGGATCAGTAAATCTGGTGATAGAGCAGTTATAGACTTTCAAAGTTCAAACAAACAAAAGTCAACAATAACTTATTTGAACTTATGTCATGTACGTAACCAAGTTATGTTACGTAGCCTACATAACATACTTAACTAATGTAAACAAACACAGGACGGGACTTTCACCCAGGAGACCTCTGTCCGTGTCCTGTGTGAAACCAAAAGTCAACACTAACCTATTTTAACAATTTTAAAGCTATAGTGTATAGTTTCTGTCTCCCCCATGAGGAGTTCTAAGTAATGACGACAAAACGGTAGGCACATCCAAAGGACACAAGACTTCTATGATCGCGCATCGCCCCCACCCCTCCTCCATGCAGTTGCTGGTAGCCAAGGAGGACGCAGAGGATTTAAAAAACATGACTGGACTCTTCAGCACGAAAGTTGCTGGATGACACCATTTTCTGAAAATGGGGAGCTGTGAAGAGCTGATAGTCTCAATTAACTCATTTGGCAAGGGCTTGAATGTAACAGACATTCATTAATATAAAAAAGTTACAGACTAAAGCTTTATTTTTTTAGTAGTAGAAGGAGCTTAGCAGCAATCAAGTTGCATTGTGGGTAATCTAGTCACCATTTTTCGACAAGGAAGAAGAACGCGTGAAATACTACTGTATATATAGCCTTGTCTTCGAAAAAGTAGGTTCACATACAATTAAACTTCATTCTCAATGACTGTTTCAGGGCAATGTATTTTGTCCTGGATTACGTTAGTCTTCGATGCATCACAAATATGTTTCTAATCAAAGTCTGCCAAGGGAGGAGGTTGGGATGGGTGGATGGGTCAAACAAACACAAGACTTTCACCCAAGAGACCACTGTTCAAGTCCCGCGCCACCAAAACCGTGTGAAACCAAAAGCAAACCATTGTCACGTTAGTAAAATACTTACATACTTAAATTTGTAGCTTTAATGATATAACAAACATACTTATTTTAATCCAAACCACAATCTTTTCAGAGACCTAAATCATTTCCTAAATCTAACCTGCACCCTGCACATGCAAAGTGACGCCCAAGGGGTACACAGAGCGTTAAAAAACGTTGACGCCTTGAAGCTGCCGTATGTGACGAGTTGGGAGTGAGAATGTGTTGCAATATCAACGAAAGTATCAGCGTTTTTAGGTGGATTTTCCTTTAAGCATCATACTCAAGGGAAACCCAGTGGTTGTTGCATGAAGGAGTGTGTAGGTGTGTATGAGTGCGAGGCAAGAGGAGACAAGGGGGTGGAGTAGTATTAGTCATCAACTTTCACTGCTGAGATGTTCCCAGCCAATGTGTGTATTGGGATTTAACCCAGCAGAAACCTGCTTATCCTGGGTTTATTTTTACAGCACCATCAACCCCTCGTATATTTTCTCATTTCCTTGCACATTCTCTGTACAAGGAGTCGATTTTCACATTAGGTAACACTACATCATGACTGTATCCATAAGTCGAAAGCATCCACTACTGCCCTAAATACTAAGGAGTTACACAACTCAATCTCCTCAATGTCCTCCTGTGACTTTCATTGCGGAGGAGGAAACTCGTGTTGGAAATGCATCAGTGATGTAATGCAGTTTGACATTGGCATGCATTGTCTTCGCTGTATATAAAAAGAGTGAAATTGTGTGTGTGAGTGTGTGGTAGTAGTAGGAATGTAAAAGAAGAAGGAGGGAATAGAATGAGACGGGTCCCGCTTTCTGCTACCCAGCATACAGAAACAGCTAGATGATGTAATAGCTCTCAATTACCCATGGTGCTTTGCTGGAAAGATGAATGAAGTCGGACATGGAGAGGGCGTCAATGAAGATGCACTTGCATTTCATCTGTATTCTTATCATGTAGGGTGATTCATACTTAACACTGTCCACAAAAATGAAGATGCTTCAACTGAAGGGAGTAAGAGAGAGAGATTTTGTGTGTGTGTGTGTGTATGTGTGTGTGTGTGTGGTGCATTAAAGGTCCCATGACATGGTGCTCTTTGTATGCTTTTATATAGACCTTAGTGGTCCCCTAATACCATATCTGAAGTCTCTTTCCCAAAATTCAGCCTTGCTCAAGAATTACAGCCACTAGAGCCAGTCCCACAATGAGCTTTCCTTAGTATGTGCCATTTCTGAGTGTCGCTTTTGAGGAGGAGGGGAGGCTTGACCAACTGCCACATTGCTTGCCCCTTATGAGGTCATAATCGGTCAGATCGGCCCATCTGAGCTTTCATTTTCTCAAAGGCAGAGCAGGATACCCAGGGCTTGCTACTTCCAACTACTGGGGGACCATAAGCAGGCTGGGGGGGAAAAAAAACTCATAAAGTGAAATTTTCATACTATGGGACCTTTAAATTAAACAAAATAGCTTCTTTCCTTTTCTATTTATCACTCGGTTTATGGGCTTAACAATGAATAAAGAGAGATGAAAAGATGTGAGGAGAGCTGAATAAGAAGAAAGAAAGAAAAGAAAGGTTGACAGAGGGCAGAGAGTGTGGGCCGGCTCGGGAGATTCCTACACTAAAAGGTGTGACGTTGTAATTGAGCTAGAACTGGAGAGAGAGAGAGAGAGAGAGAGAGAGAGAGAGAGAGAGAGAGAGAGAGAGAGAGAGAGAGAGAGAGAGAGAGAGAGAGAGAGAGAGAGAGAGAGCCGGCAGAGAAACATAAGCCTCTTTTTTTTTCACACAAGGGAGGTTTGCATCACGCCAGCCGGCCACTGTGTCATGCACCCGATTAACTGAAAAATAAATTAATCTCAAGGAGGAGGCCTTTATTATATCAAAGTACAGCAGCAGATCATTAACAGCAGATCCAGGCAAGAGTCCTGGGGGAATTTAAAGAGAATTTGACCACCTCCACCTCTTTTGCCCTGCTGGTTTTTCATGCCCATAAGAGGTATATTAATACTGCATGTATGATCGGCATTGACTTTGATATTTAACTATTTTTTTTTTTTTTTTTTTTAAATGCGTGAGCAGAAATAAACCATTGAGGTAGAAAGTTCATTATTTACCTTAGCAAGACAATCTCACCACGAGGTCCATTAGGGAGCAGCTCTGGAGCTTTTGACTGCATGACATGATCTTCCTCAGCACATGAAGGTTGCCCTGTTGTAATATAAATGTATATGTATAAAAGGCAATAACATTTTTAAATTAACGTAAAATATTTGAAAGAAAGAAAACAAAATGGAAGTTTTTTTGCCTGAATTATTCCAAACAAAACTGCACTTTTGGCACCAAGGAACCAGATATCCTGCACACCGTTTGTCACTTTTAGTCACATAAGCAACAGTTTGTGCACCTTCACTTGGAATAATTTTAACCTTAATTGAATTTACAAGGTTAAAGGACAATTCCGGCGCAAAATGAACTTAGAGGTTAATAACATATGTTTACCAAGTTGATTGTTCTCTGAGATCTGTTTTCATGTATAATCAAATGTGTCTCTAGCTAGAACCAAGCTACCGCAAACTGGTCGCTAGCTGCTAACGTTAGCTTTCAGGGCATCGGGTAAATCGCTATTTCTATACCACTAACAAGGCTCAAAATAGCACCCCACTTCCACAGTAGCTGTACGAGGGTCCCTACATGTAAACCGAAGCATTGAGAACTTTGTAAGTGTACGGACAGTTCATTAAAAAGATAGCTTATAAAGACATTACCGTTCATGTTTACATGCGGGCGCCATCTTGGAAAACAGGCATGATCATGCTGTGTTTGAGCTATGTTACTGGTTGCACGGTGTTTGTCGTTCGACTGGTCACGACTGTTTTCCAAGATGGCGCCCGCATGTAAAGCTAACGTTAGCAGCTAGCGAACAGTTTGTGGTAGCTTGGTTCTAGCTAGAGACACATTCAATTAGCATGAAAACAGATCCCAGAGAAAGATTTACTCATCAACCCCTAGGTTCATTTTTGCACTGGAATTATCCTTTAATTTAATCTAATAAAGGTCTACTGTTGAAAGGTTGTTGATAGAGTGAGTGTAAGGGACCAACAAGGTGCAAGATATTCAACATTCAATACTATATTGCCATATCAAAATGATTGATTGGAATTTGTCTTAGTAAGCTCACTTAAAGACAGAGAGACATAACTAGTAAAGCTACTCACTCATATAGCAAATAATACATTAGATGAAGTATAAAACAGATATCCACTCCCATAAATTAATCACAAAAGGCATACAAAATACAAAAAACACCATATTACATTACACCACAACATGCTGCCTCCTGCTCAAACTTCACTTTCATAAAAGTTTGGAATGGGAAATGTTGGAATGTGGGGCCACTGTCGTGCGCTGTAACTAAATCAGGAAGTATATATGTTAATGGTAAAAAATAATAATGTTCTCAGTCAAAAAAACAATATGATAAAATATGATTTAAACAATCACTGAAAATATAAAATGCTACAACCTGATCAATACTGGATTTTTTAAGGTTGATACTAACATTGATATTTGAGGGTTGAAAATTGTGTAGCAATATATTTGCCAATATGAGTTTTTGTTTTTAGAATTTTTTTGATAAGGACAGGCATTTTCACCAATTCTGCTCAGGTTGAGGTTATGTGGCTCTGTTGGGAATCACATGAAGCGGTCAAACTCTTTGTGCCAATAAAGATGATAAAGTAAGTCATTTTTCACTCCCTAACACATGCAACAAATGCAAAGCAGAACGTGACACAGTCGGTGTCCCTCCAATCCAGAGTTGACATCAGATCAGCTGAGAAAAAGGAAATCACCTGTGCACCTTTACATTGGGTTATTAAATAATTGTTATTAAGACAGCCTGTGTGGTAGTTCTTACCATAAGTTATCTACTCATTTTGGAGACACACTGTAGTTCTCAGTTGAGATTATGTAACAATATTGTATTGATAATAAATGGGTATCACAGTAACATCAATAATCTTTTCTATAAATATGTAATGATAAAATAAATGGAAACGTACCATCATAATAAGCCTATCTTAAAGCATCAGTATCATACTAATATGTTGCTTTTGCATGTGATTATCCTTGTGTTATGTAGGTTGAATTTGACTTAAACAACACGAAATTTATTACAACACACACATCTGAGTCTATCCAGTCAAGGCAACATTTAAATCATTATACCGTCAACTTTCAGCCAGCCAGCACGTTTTGTATGTAGGCCACAGATGATGTCAAACAGCTTGCAGCAAAGCTACTGCTGTCTGAACAAAGCTGGTGGTCGGCTCCATATACAGCTTTCTTCATGCATGGCGACACATATGGGCCCAGCCGGTGCTAGATGTATGCGTGTGCGCGTGCACGTGTGCCCCGCGTGAGTAATGCAGTGGGATACCCAGCAGCGCTGCCAGATTGCATAACCACCACACAGCCATATAGCTGGTTTGACTGGCTGCGGCCAAGAAGCAAACACACACTTGCAAGATGCAGCATCAACCAGACATTTTAGGAAATACGCTTCACAGTTGTTCTGTTTCCTCTCACCTTGTGATGCAATATTTTAGGGGGAGGACAAAGTTTGTCACGAGCTGCTTCTGAGTGGGTAATCAGTCACAGTGATGCGCTGTACGTCCAGTCCTCCGACCTTGTGCATGCGTGAGGTGGGATGAAAATACTACCAAGTATTCACATCTAACGTCAGTAACAATAAGGCTAATAGAGCAATAACAACAATATTAATTGGCTTAATACAAACGAGATATACATTAAAAATAATTAATTACAGCATAAACATGCATACGCTTTCTTTACTGAAGATTCATTTATTAATTAATTCTGCCTCTTTCTGTGATTCACACACCGACCACGATGACGGTGACTGGAGGAGCGGAGACTTCTTACGTCAGACGAGGAGAATGACAAGCGCGTCCAATGAGAAGCCGAGGATGTGCAGCGCGAGGACGGAGCTGCCGACAGAAAGGCTAATAACCATGCCAACCGAGGAATATAGCGCGCGCCGCTGACTGGGGAGAAAGAGAGGGGGGGGAAACCCTAAAAGAAGAAATATATTTAAAAATATATATCACAGAAAGTGTAAGATTAAGGACAAGAGAGGTACCCTGGTTTCCTGTAGGGGGAAGAAGAAGAAGACAAGGAGCTGGTAATTCTTCTTTTTTTTTGTTTCTGTGGCGTGGTCTCCTTCTCCCCTCCTTCCCTCCCTCCCTCCTTATCTCTCTCGCTGGCTCAGGGACTGCACTGCTGCAGCTGAATGAAACCGATTCAGGTATTTATTGTTCTCTCATATTGCTTACAAAAATACACACGCACTCAAGGCTGAGCGGCGGTTTAAGAGCTCGCGCCAGGCTCGCTGACCGCGCTGCCGGTGGTTTGGAAAAGTGGATGTTCCTGGCTGCACGAGCTCCCGTTACCGCAGGGATGTGCTCCCCTGAGCTGCAGGGCTTTTGGTCCGGGTAGTGGTGCTGGTGACCTTCCCTGGCCGTTCGCAGTCATTGACTGTGTGTGTACGCGCGTGTGTTTGTGCGTGCACACCGGAGCATGAAAGAGAGAGATGAAAAATAAAGGGGGGGGGGGGGGAGCCAGCAAGGGTGTGTGGAGAGGTTGAGGTGGGAGGCGTGAGAGGGGAGACATTTTTTTTTGTGAATGGAGCTCCACATCCTTTTGGCGCGAGCGCGAGCGCGCGCCTGGCAGCTTGGCTGGCTGAGCTAAAATTAGCCTAGTGCCGGATTTTTCTGTCTGCGTGCGGCAAGCGGCGGCAGCAGCAGCATATGTGGATCCGAATCCGAATTAACGAGGGTCTACACTCACGCACGCATGTCTGGGCACGCGCTCATACACGTTACCGGTGAATAGGACGGCAGCTTCCACCGTGCCGTGCCCCAGGACGTCATGCACCACTTTTAGAGATGCTCTAAAAATAGAATTTGTTGATGATGGTTTTGACTGTGATGAAATTGAACATCTTCTGTATCCGGCATCTTTTAGGTAGGAATGCACCACATTGAATGAAACCTTGTTGGATTATTTAACGCCGTTGTTTATTTTGTGTGTTGAGGATGCTTGGTCTGTCACGTTGCTTTAAAGCCAAAATGGAAGGAATATAACAGTAATTTATGAATTTATCTCCATCTTTGTGTGCGTGTCCACACCTGCTATTTTGCTGCTGCTAATTACCTGTCGGCGTGGTGCGTGGAGAGCTGCTGGTGACGTGCGTGCTTGGGGTCAAGAGCATAGTTGTTTTCATGAATGAATGGGCGGGTGGATGGATGGATGGATGGATGGATGGATGGATGGATGGATGGATGGATGGATGGATGGATGGATGGATAAAAAAATGCATTTTTTTTTCAAAAAGGGGGTAAGATTTCAACACCCTCCTTTTCCTTCTCACCCTGTATCCCTTCGTTGTGTTGTCCTCGACTCTTGTCTCCCATCCTGTTTCTTTCTCCCCCTTCACTCACTCTCTCTACTTTCTTTTTCATCCTTTCTTTCCACAACCTCCTCTTCCCATCTTATTCTTCTCCACTCTCCCCCCTTTTCACTCCTTTTACCTTTGCTCCTCCCCCACCCTCTTCCATTAATTTTTTTATATAAAACTTGGCATCTCTCTTCCTCTTTCAACTATTTCTCTCTTACTTTATCTTTGTTTTCTGTTTCTTCTTGCTTTCTGTTGCATGTATTTTATCGCTCCCCATGTCGTAACATTTCCCTGTTCTTTTACACATTATTGACCGCAACTTCCTCTTTCATTTTTCCTCTCCTTTCCCTCCTTGCGGCTCATTTCCACCTCCAATTCTGCTCCTCTTACTCTTGTCTGTTTTCCACATTTTTTTTTTTTTAAATTTATACCGCTTATCTTTTCTCCTCTATCTTCTCTCCATTTCAAACTTTTATAAATTACTCCTTTTTTCCTCTGAACTTACTTATTCTTCCACTCACTTCTTTACTCCTCCCCACCCTCCCTTTTACCTTATACTTTCCTCATTTTCTCCCCCTTCCCTTTCTTTCTTTTTTCTCCAGCTATGATTCTCTCCCTGGCCGCAGTAGCAGCCATGAGCAGCGGCAGCAGCCTCAACTCCTCCTCCCCCCTCGACCCCTTTGACTCCTCCACCTCGTGGAGCCTAGCCGACGACCCCTCCAACTCCTCCTCTGAACCCGTTGTGCGAACTCTGACCCCTGACCTCCAGCCAGCCACAACCGCTGTTGCCATCCAGGAAGTCAACCCCTGGGATATTGCGCTTTGCGTGACCGGGACTCTCATCTCCTGCGAGAACGCTCTGGTGATCGCTGTGCTGTTCTACACGCCGACGCTCCGCGCTCCCATGTTCATCTTGATTGGATCACTGGCGGTGGCAGATCTTCTGGCCGGTCTGGGCCTCATCTTGAACTTTGTCTTCACCTATTTGGTCGACAGCTCGGTGGAGTTTGTGACGCTGCTGTCGGTAGGACTGCTCATCTCGGCATTCTCGGCATCTATCCTCAACATTCTCGCCATCACCGTGGACCGCTACCTGTCGCTGTACAACGCCCTGACCTACCACACTGAACGGACAGTCACCTACACCTACGTGATGGTGGCCCTCATCTGGGTGCTGTGCCTCACGCTCGGCTTGCTGCCGGCGTTCGGTTGGAACTGTCTGCGGGACGAGTACACGTGCAGCATCTGCTGGCCCGTCACAAAAATCAATGCTGTGGCGCTCGCCGTCACCTTCCTGCTCATCTTCGCCTTGATGATGCAGCTCTACCTTCAAATCTGCAAGATCGCCTTCCGCCATGCGCAGCAGATCGCCGTGCAGCACCAATTTGTGGGCATCTCCACCACCAAAGGTGTTTCCACACTGTCGGCCATCCTGTGTGCCTTTGGGGCGTGCTGGCTGCCGTTTGCCATGTACTCCATCGTGGCCGACTCCAGCTACCCCATAATATACACCTACGCCACGGTCCTCCCAGCCACCTGCTGCTCTGTGATCAACCCCATCATCTATGCGTTCCGAAACCCGGACATCCAGAAGTCGCTGTGGATGGCCTGTTGCGGTGCGTCCCGTCCAACCTCTCCCTCAGACCCAGGACCTCCAGTGATGTGTAGCAGGAGAAGGTTGGTTTCTGTCTGGCATGATGCTCGACACCGAATCAGGGTAGTAGGAGGGAGAGGACGAACTGGGAACAAGAGATCAGGAGATGAAAGGTAATGGCTGAGGAAAGAGATTTCCTCTACACTTCATATCAGGGCTGGTAGGCTGATGGCGAACGCACGGCTAGGCACAGTAAAAGTGGCAGTGGGACATGTAGAAGCGAGGACAGTGCATGGTCAAAAAAAAAAAGATAGAGCTAATACAGATCATGTGGCTTGGAGAAAACCAACAGAAGGATGGATGTGACGTGAAACCAACTGCAAAAACCTGATTGAGGTTTCCTTGTGGTGATTGTAGAAGAGGCTGGGGTGCTTCTTTTGACTTTTTCAACTGAGAGGAGTAAAGCCTACTTCTCAAGAGTAGCATATATGTGACGGCGGGGTTTAGGAATAAATGTCCTCAAATCTCAATAGGACCTAACCTTCGGCAACACTGCATGGTTATGCAATCCGAAGGAGGGAAAACGTCTTAAAATACTGTATGTGTTTTAACTGATGTGTTTGAAATGAAGTGGCGTGTGGATAAAATTACAATGAGCTAAATGTAGACAACGAATGACCTTGATTATTCTCAATGAGCTATCTTTCAGGCATCTCCTGACAGGAAAAAAAACAAGAATATTCCCTCCCTTGAAACATATAACAACAATGTTCCCCATAATCTGATGCAGATTCAGTAATTAGTGAGTTTATAGACAGAGAGTGCAACATTAATTCATTTATATGTGCTGAGATTGAAATTAGATGGTGTTCATTGACATTGATAGTCTACCGGGCCCATTTTCCCAACGCCAACAGAACAAACTGCGTCTTGTCAAACACATTTTGCACAATTGCATGGAGTTGGCGAAAATTGAGAGAAACAGCTCCTAATCACAACCCTGAAAATTAAATCTAATCCACACGGCTCCTAATGCATAGATAACACTGCTAGTTTGCAAAACCTAGAGAGGGATTTCCAAATTGGGGCCACCGTGTCTTTCCTTGATTTGATGAAATCAAATCTGCTCCCGTCCAAGAAAAGTGGTTCTCTCAGCCAGCTGGTGTGCTGTGACTGTGAAGCAGAGAGAGTTGAATTCAGCACCAAGGACAGCGCCACTGCAAAGCGCAGCCTGCTACCCTGGGAATGCTCTCTGCGGTGGGGGAGACACTGCTGGAAAGTAGGCTACACTGTTCTCTACACCATCTTGATACGGAATGTGAATTGGGTTTTAAAAGGCCGTTCCAGTGGAGTTTGATTGCTCATTTGCTACACATTCAGTGTCAATTGACTGTTTTTTTCATGCATACATGATGGCTCAAGGTATTTTGAAAATCATGTTTGCTAGAACTGCATTATTCACCTGATTCAGTGCTGAAAAGGCAAACACAACATCATGATATGTCTAATTTGGCCAGTGAAGGTAGTCTATCACTGTGACTCAGAGTGCAGCTTTTATTTCTAAAGAGCTGCACATTTTGAAATCACTTCCAGTTTCTGCTTGTAAGCAAGACCACCGGGAAGGATATCAAATAGTAGCTAATGTCAAACAAAACTCAATCAAGACCAATCAAAATGCTTTCACCAGCTATTATGTGAAATGAATTGGCAACACCTCATTTTACACATTAGTGGGTCCTATTTTCTTAAAAAGATATTTACTAATACAACAGTTCCAATAAAGGCAATAAAACACTGAAAATCATTCTACAATGAAGTTTAAAAAAGCGAGGGACTACAGAAAATGCCTCCAGTCATGCTCAAATTATCCTTAAATATCCTCCTGAGGTCCTATAGCGCGACTACGACTCTGTTCTCTCTATCCTCCATTGTTCTCTGGCCTCTCTTGTATCTCAGCAGCACAAATTATGCATGAGAAAAGCAATGTATGGCCCCAGGAGTGCCAGTAAAGCAAGCCTTCTGACATGTGCAAGGTGAAAGCAGCTGATGTTTTTCAGATGCAAAGGGGACCTCGGCGTTTATCTGCATCTGCAGAACGCCTTTTCAGCTCTAAATTTAGAGACAGCATTCTAACTTCATTGCCCGATTGATTATTCATTAGCTAGAGGAAGAGCTGAGCACAATCCATATTGAATATGTCATTTTTTATATAGAAGGCTTTGGTTGCCTAGTGTACATTCAAGTTGAAAAACTCTAGGCTGGATGTTTTTTCCATTGGTATGGAATAAAAAACAAACATCCAATACTTTAGTCCCATTAAGAGGAATATTCAAGGGAAATGGCAAAAGCCGATATGAACAACATGTATTCAGAAATCTATAATAATACTGTAAAACATGAGTACCAGATGGTCTAAATTCTTCTGGCTTGTGCTTTACGCCTTCCATTTTCCTACTGGCGGTCTCTCTCTCTCTCTCTCTCTCTCTCTCTCTCTCTCTCTCTCTCTCTCTCTCATAAGCAGTGCAGCTCTGCCCCGGGGCCCCTCTGAAGGCTCGGCAGGTTAATGAGAAGCGAGAGAGGCGAGGTGACGTGGCGTGAAATAGAAACGCCAGGCGAAACGCGCTTTAGCGTAACCTCAGGTCACGTCCAACACACACCCAATCAGGATGAAGTCATTTCCCACTGAAAGGGCATCATGTAAGTTAAATCCAGCTAATGTTAATAACAACTCGGTAATAATGGCGCCGGGAATTGGCCTAATGTACAGAGGATGTAGTGAGGATGAGCAGGAGAGGGGATTTATTGCCAACCTCTATCTGCATTGAAATGATCTACGGAGATAGTTTTCACTTGTGTTCCTCTGCACAACCTCACAGAGAGGAACCATGACTAAGCTGTTGGCATGCTGCTAATATACATGAGTGGGAGGTGTTCTGGCTTTGGGAAAATAGTTCATAGAAACTGTATAGTTTCAATCTATAAAAGACACTCAACTCAATACTAGAAAAAGAAAATACACGTTGACAGAGAGTCTCTTCCAAATTCAACGCTTTCTACCAAATAAACCACAACAATAGTCAACAGCAACGAACACACTTTAAAAAATGGCGCTCAGGAGAAGCAGGTATTAAGATTTTTTCTATGGTGTAAATTAAAACTTAGAGTAGAATTGTTTTCTATTTTCCTCGGGCAGCAGCAAACAATCAATTGTTTTGTTGGCAGAACAACAGTTACACTTACTCTGTCAATGTCTTTATTTAAAAGGCAGAGTCTCTTGTGTCTTTTTAGTTTTTTTGGCCTTATTGGAACAAAAACTCCTTCGCAATAATGTCCACCTTTATTTTGATGTGTATAAAAAGCCACAATGGAGAAAAAAAGAGAGAATGAAAGACGGAGGTGGTGGGCTCTGAATGGTTGGCAGAATAACTCAAAGTCAATATTTTAAAGCAACAAATAGCACATTGTTCTGTATTTTTGGGAATGTGGCCTGGCTGACTGGCTGGTGGGTTTTTTTCTCTCCAAAAGACATTTCAGCAGGAAGTAGGACAAACCTAAATATGAAGCAAATGCTCCATTTCCATTTATAGACGGTGTTTTGCAGACAGATTTCTTGCAATACTTTTTTTCCTCACTAAAATTAACTTTATTTTCATGTTTGCAGTTTCTTCATTAGTGTTAGATGTCTAATTTTATAATACAAGTGTTAAAAAACACACATCTGAAAGTCACAGCTGTTAAACAAGTTGACCACCTCCCTCTCTCACCCTCTCTCTCTTTGCTCAGTCAACGCATTGACGGAACTGCCTAACGGTAAAAGACTTGCATCAATTATTAAGTGAAATACTTTAAATTACTCTGAGGTTGAAAACATGAGACGGATGGAGTTTGGTACTTTTGGCAAGCTTGGTGAACTGCAGCACTGTGGGTGACATGACTCACCAAACTACTCGATCCCAGAGAGATAATTAAATCCATTTCACGTAGGAATCTGATGCAGATGGCACACAGTTCTCCTCCTGTACGCACAATGATGTGTGACACTTGCTTAGTCACCTGTGTTTGGAGATGCTAGATGGGACACACAGATTACATTTTAGGCGAGGTTAGTGTCACATCCGGCACAGTTTCTATGAAACAGCCATGTAACTGATGGGGAATCTGCACTAGCTTGGCTAATGCTAACCTATTGGATGCAGCTTTCAAGCTGTCCCTCTGTTTTACCTCCCGATTAAAAATTGATCAAATTCATATTCAATTAGGATAGTGAATCAGACTTGGCTTAAACAGAAATGTATTTTTGTGGATTGATGTAGCCTCCGTTTGCGACAGATGGCTGTGCCTTACAGCGGATCTCAATGACAAATGTCAAAAGGTTTTGGTCATGGGAAGTCACCAGCTTTTGGCTCCAGTTAAAGCTCAGTCACACAAACTCTTAAAATGTAAAAATATCCCAGCAAAATCTATTTATTTCAATGGTATCGGTGTGATCAGAGTATTCCCTCATAAGGATTGCTGCAACACTCACTTTATTTATCTCTCCTCTGATAGAGCGTAAACAGAGTTAACAGAGCCTTTTTTTTTTTTTAAATAACTATTGACTGAAATGACTTAAAATCCAAAAGACAAAATGTCAGGGGGAGTAAACAGTACAGTGCAGAGAAAGAGAGGGCCGTCCACACCATGAATGATACCTAATGAAAACAATAAAGATGATAACGTTCTGTAAACAGTGGCGCAGAGGACTTGCACAACATACAGCAGTGTTACTGCAGTGTTACTGCTGGATGTTGTACAGAGAAAGGAAACGTAAAGCGGAAGGGTTAGGGTTCACTAAATTCTTCAAAGACGGGAAAAATGAGGAGAATCCAACACGCTACTGTTACTAAAGTTGTCGTCTGTTGTCATTTGGAGAGAATTTGGTATCGAGAATGGGTGCCATCTTGGAATTGTTTCAAAAATCATGATTCCAATGAAATCTTTTTTTTTCATTATTGGAATTGTTTGGAAAATTTGGTTTAGAAAACGATTGTCGGTTCCAAATTTAACACGAGCATGCTCTGGTTTCCGTAGCGACCACCGTACTTCCTGGCGTTTGTTGCATTGTAGCCATGGAGCACAGTAAACCGTGCTCTAGTGTGTATTTTACCATGAAAAAGTCCGGTGAAACTGTAAATCACCATTGAATTTACACCTTTTTTCGAGAGAACTGGAATCGAAAAGAAGAATCAGAATCGCAATTGTTAAAATCAAAACGATGCCCAACCCATGAGTCAATATCAACGTGAGGGTTGGTATCCTGGCAATCATCAAAGAGGACATCAGTACATTTGGATGGACTTTGATTGGCTGTCAGTGTTTTTATGTTTATCAAATTTAATATTGTTTGCCGCTGCCGTTGTCAACAATGATCGTTGTGTTGTTGGCTCTGCCATCCACTTGAGTCAGAACGATTTTAAAAAAGAATATATTTTTAGATTGTTCTTGGGGTGGACGGCCCTTTATTGTGACCAGCGAGCGCTACCATGTTGTCGGCTAGCTTGCGAGTTAGCAGTTAGCTCACCAAGTGTCTAGAACCAAATACTTAAATAATTGGCCTTAACACTTTCGGGTGTGAAATGGCCGTTAAAGGTGAAGTCAGTTTTCTGAGTTTTACACAT
The DNA here is from genome assembly GCA_013375575.1 of Percina caprodes. Classification (NCBI taxonomy): domain Eukaryota; kingdom Metazoa; phylum Chordata; class Actinopteri; order Perciformes; family Percidae; genus Percina; species Percina caprodes. The sequence goes on along the minus strand of JABXJD010000028.1, from coordinate 1,221,271 downwards.
TGATCAATGGATAGTATAAACCTCTGTGGGATGAGAACAATGTTCTACTTCTAGTCTTCCTTTTAAAACCTGCTGAGGATTAACTTAAAAATAAATGTTTTGGGACAATTTTTTGTCCTTTGGCAGTAAAATGCAAACTATTTTGAATTTTCTTTCAGGGAATAAACTCTATTTGATCCAAGTCTGGAGGGAATCATGAGCCCCGAAGTAAAAACCACAAATCAGCCATTTTACGAGTGCACTGACTGAAATGTGAAATCCAGCATTGCTCAACTGGAACTAGAGCGACTGAACAGCTGATCTGAAGTCAGTGTTTACTCCAGCAGCATTACACAGCTGTATTTCAAACATTGTCTCTGACGGTCCCATCTCGCACATCCAACTGGTGATTGTTTTAACAATTTATAATACTCATCTGTGAATATGCCACGACTCAGTCAACCATCCTGGGGCAGGAGTGGATCGACCACTCACTGTGTGTGTGTGTGTGTGTGTGTGTGTGTGTGTGTGTGTGTGTGTGTGTGTGTGTGTGTGTGTGTGTGTGTGTGTGTGTGTTCTCCCCCCTGGGATCATAGCCAATTGTAATGAATCATAACTCAACCAACTCTCACTGTAAACACAAACACACACAGAATGGTTTTGTCAGCCGCTATACAGGACTATAATTCAATTTAAATGAAGAAAAAAAAGATATTGTATAAGTGAGTGTGTGTTATTTTTATTATGCAATGCTGTACAGAAATGTATATTTTTGTAATGTTCATCAGGGCATGAGTTACAAGACATGGTCGCTGCTGTGAGCATGAGTTTGTTGTGAGTGTGTATGTGCGTATGTGTGTGTTTTCTTCCTCTTCTTCTGTGTCCTTCCTATAAACAAATGTCAAAAGTTTCTTTGGGGGGAAAGAAAAAAAAAAAAAAAAAAATGAGTTGTGTGTCAGATCTGCTGAAAAAGTGCCATATTGTTCGACTTTCTAGTGTCTTATTTGTTTTGGTTTGTGTACATACACGTTTATCAGAGGGTTGATTCCCATCGTGGAGTCTGATTTCGTCCGAGTCAGTAAATCTGTAAGCAAAACACAAAAAAATTCATGGTCAAAAAAATTGCAACTATAAGGAGCAAGATAAAGAAGGGGAAAAAAAAAAAAAAAAGGTTGTGTAAAAGTACTTGACCTTGATATGATAGATCCCTATACCGAGACTACATCACTATAAACAGAAAAAAAGACCAATTTCTACCAAACTCTATATTTTCTTCTGTAACGTTGGCTTTGCAGCAACAACATGAGAGATGATAACGTTGTTAAATTGCCGTAATCTGAAGCGTTTTCTTCCCATAAAGAGACTCACCGACAGGGTGACAGTCACAGAGGGACTGTGCGTGGCAGTGTTGGACGTCACAGGTCTCCAGTGACGTCATTTTTGTCTGAGTCGTGTCTAAGCGAGCAGGTCGTTTCAAAGACATGCCTCCCTTTTCCTCTTACGTCTTTCACAAACATCCCTCTCCCTTCTTCCTCCCACTCATCTTCCTTTGGACTACTTTTTTTTTCTCTTCAATCTAGCAGACAACTCCCTCGTCTTCTTTTCCGTTTCAAACATGTCCGTTCCCATTCCCTTTTCTTCTCATTCTTCCCATCGTTTCAAGCACTTGCCTCTCTTTTTACATCACTTTATCCTCATGGTTTTTCCCCAATGCCTTCACTCTCCTCTCTGTCATTTCTCTCATTCCATTCATTCCCTCTGTCCATCTTTTACCAGGCTCTACACCTTCATCTGTAGATTTTTAGTAGTATTTCTTCTCCCCTCCCTCATCTCTTCCTCTCGCCTAACATTTTGCTATCCTTGGCCTGCAGGAAGCGAGTCGGCCAGTCTCAGTCTAAAAATAGTTACCCTGAAAGTGGATAAAAAGAGCAAAAAAAGAACAGCAGAAAAAAACGAAAGGGAGGAAATGGCGGTAGCAAAGAAGAAGAAATCGACCCTCCCTCCCTGAGTGCAGAAGAAAACCTTTGACAGAAACATTCGCTTCATCCTCTCCCTTTTCTCTCTTTCCCTCTCAATCTTCTTTGCACAAGCATGCATTCACCTTCTATTTTTACAACTCCTTGTCCATCCTTTTAAGTAACTCTCTTTTTTTTCTCACAAAAGAAGGGTTTTTAAAAGCAGGGACCTGGGTCAATCAGTTAGGCTAGGCTAACATTTTCCCTCTGTAACCTACAACCTGGCAACCCTTCAGGCAAGCAGAGATTGTCAATAAAAAAACCATTACAGAGCTAATTTTCTATCGGACCGAGTATGGCCTTCATAGAAAACACATTGTTTTATGCATCAATATCGTTGGTCTGGACGAGGAAGCAGCACGTATGCACGAGCATCACTTGTCCTGAATCCTCAAGGTCACGGTGTTATTGGGTAATAATACTGTGATGTCACAGACGATCATGTTTTGTTTTGTTTTCTATTTCTACTGTATTTCCTTTAATTTCTTTTCTTTTGTGTCGTGAAACAGTCGGTTACGATAAAAAGTACAAATGCACTTTATAAGGTGGACATGTTACAAATTGCACTTGTAAATGTCGAATGTAAAACCTTGAAGAGAAAGATTTATTTTTACTATTGTACATAAATGAGAAGAGAAAGAAAAAAAAGACTGCAAAAAAGTGGAGGATAATTTGCCAAATAAATGGAGAAGAAAAAAAAGAAGAAAGTTGTAACGTTTTTCTGTGTGCTGGAATTTAGTCAGTCCAGTGACGTCATTGTGTGTGTGTGTGTGTGTGTGTGTGTGTGTGGGCGTTTGCATGACATTGCCTGCGTGTGAGTGTTTTTACGAGTGTGTGTGGGGATTGGGAGTGAGTGTGTGAGTGAATATCGCAGGTCACTGTAGCGTTAAGGAAAGCCTGCGAGTATAAAAAGATGCCTCTGAATTATTGAACCACTCCCTGCTTGCATAACAGCAGAAAACAGCAGAGAGTAAGAGGAAGAGCGAGAGGTGAAGAAAAGAAAGAGGGAGAACCTAATCAGAGAAGATGCAACACACATGGACAACAGGAACACACATACACACATCCATATGACATTCATGTAAAGTAAAGAAAAATGCCCAGAGGAAGAGGGAAACGTGCAAAAATGGGTAAGGAAGGATGGATAGTGTGTTAACGTGTGTGTTTCTCTAGTGACAGGTTGCATTTTCACAAAGTAGCCTTTAAAAACATACACACAATTGTTAGCCATGTATGTGAATGCATGTACGTTTTCCCAAAAGTGCTACAGTACGTCTGTGGGTATGTGTGAGGGTGGGGTACCAGGGCACACGCTAACACTAAAGCTTCTTAAGAAATTATTAACAATGCAGCAGGAGATTTCAGTCATCCAAATCTGTGACAAAAGTGAGCGTGTGTGGGAGAGAGAATTTTAACCTTTAATCAAACAAATCTGCTTGTGTGTCCATGAAAGTGTGAACTACATGAGCTGGCGAGGCTGCATGGGTGTGTGTGTTTGACTCCTTGACTCCCCTCTATGTGGTCTGTACACGGAGGGGACGAGCTCCACCATGTGGCCAGAAGTAAGTACTGTAAAGACAGATGGGGGAGACGCAGCATCCACCCACACCCACCTCCCTTCTTTTACGTCATTACAGCAGCTCCCTCAAAAGAAGCACGAAGCCAACCCTCTGTCCCCTTTTCAAACTATACCATCTCTATCTTCCTCTACCTCACCCAAATACCCACTCTATGGCTCCTCCACCCCTTCTGTCGGTCTCTCTCTTACTCTGAGTCAGAAGGCTCTCTCTACCATCTGCTGCAGGATGCTGCAAATCATGTCCGTGTATGTGAAAAAATGCACAGACGGTGGCGATATTCCTGCATCTGTTGTCCTCCTCCTCTTCACCCTGATCTAAAATTGTATTAAAAATTTGATTGTGAAGACTTTTACCCTCCATGTGGCAAGGAAATGACCCATGAGTGCACTTAATGTGAAAGAGACATTTTACACATCATCCACACTTTCTACCAGGAGCTATTTTGAATGTTGTCCAGTGACAGTAATGATGTGATGGCCTACATTTCCCTTAACAACCCATTGAGAGACTTCCAGCTGTTAGTTTTATAGCAAGATGGAGAGAGCTGGTAGGTACTGGAAGTAACAATTAATACAAAATCTTACCTTTCCTCAGGACAAAATTCATGGATAAAATTCATTCTCGTCTATTGAGGCTACTTTGCCATATAAAAAAAGGCCCCTTTAGAAATCATATAGTACACATGACATGGTCAACAATACTGGAATACACAACCTCAATACGTAATACAGAGTTCTTTGAGAAATTGAACAGCATCTTTAGCCAACCACCTGCTCTCTTGATGCTCTGCCAACATGCTTCTTTAAAAACATGTTCAGCTGTTTGGCAACAGACTTGCTGCAATTAATTAACCATCGTCTCCAACCATTATGCAATTTGCCTAATGTTTTGACGAGCGCAGCCATCAAGCCTCGCCAAACATCTGTGATAAGCACTATACTGAGCCCTGTCTTTGTAAGAAAACTATCTCAAATGGTTACTTTGAAAAGAGAACGCTCTTACTTATGCATCTGAATGTTTAGAAACTGATTCAGGCAACATTTTAGTCCTCGTTCAATCGGATCTTTGTGCTGCCATTGGCATGGCTGATCATACAACACTAGACAAAGTTTCTTTGGTAACTTTCCAATCCATAAAGCAACAGTTCACCATCTGCTACCAAACTGCTTTATAACCTGTGTAACAGCAATTTTTACGTCATTTGGACGACACTTTACGTTACATACTAAAGTTCTTCATGGAATGAGAAAATACTTTATTTGTCAAGTATTTAATTTAGACAGGAGTCTAATTACCATGTAATTGAACCATTTTGAATGATTAGAAAACGTATCGTTATACATAAATTAATGTTCAAGATATGAAATCAGTTTTATTGGGAAGATTTTGGCCTTTTCACCCAGCCCTATATCCAAGTGAAGAAACTTGATGTGGAGTTCCTCAGGGCTCAATGTTTGGGATTCTTTTATTTATTCATTTAAGTGCATCTATTAAGTCAAATTGTGCAAAAGAATGAACTTAAAATCATAATTATGCAAATGATGTTGCTATGGCCAAGAGTAACGCATCTCAAGTCAAAAATCTTAGTGTAATCATGACCTCAAACTTTAACCCGAGCCAACCTTTTTAACTTACCTCCCTGCGATCTTGAGTTACCCTGCATAAAGGAAGGATCCTGGTTCCTAGTAAGTAGTCACAGCAAATGTCCACCAATAGGTGCCACCTCTGTAGCCGTCTCTGGGTATTTCACCCAAGCTTTCACTTCTGGAAACAGCACATTGAGATAATTCTTTAGCAACACATTCTCCACCATCTCGTCTTTGGTACAAATGTCGTGCTGGACCTATTTACACTACAAAACAACTCCTTGAGGTAGGTATACAGGACATGGGGGAGGGGAGGTCACTTCAGCAGGAGTGATATAATAATCAATCTACTGATGGCACGTATGTCTCTTCTAAATTCACATTTCATCAGCTGAGCACTCTTCAACAGGTCAGTCCTTTTTACCTGCAGGATTCATTGCAACAAAAGTAGCCTATTTTAAATATAATATATGATATACTATAATATACTATTAAGGAGTACTGTTAAAAATTCCTAAAGTGCATTTGTAATTTGTATATATCTTGTACATATATAATTTGCATTCCCCCAGCCAGCCTACGGTCCCCCAGTGGCTAGAAATGGTGATAGGTGTAAACCGAGCCCTGGGCATCCTGCTCTGCCTTTGAGAAAATGAAAGCTCAGATGGGCCGATCTGGAATCTTGCTCCTTATGAGGTCATAAGGGGCAAGGTTACCTCCCCTTTCTCTGCTTTGCCTGAGAAAGAAAGATCCATCATGGGTTTCAAATGAGCAAAGTGGCAGTTGGTCAAGGCCACCCCCCCCCCCTCATCCACAGCAGTACATTGCTTACCTTCTGTGTTGGTACTCCCGTCTGCCGCTCTAAACTGGGGGTGTGCCGATCGCCATCTACTGTAGCTAGTAACAGCAGATACAAAAATAAATGTGAACTATCCCTTTAAGGTGAAATTACGTTAGTAAGGGACTGTAATGGGGATTTGAAAAAAAATAAGGGCTAATTAAGGGTTGTTAATTACACACCCAAAGCTGGGAAATTAATTTGTGTACTGTCAAAGGGTTAGTCTTTAAAAAAAAACAGCTGAACTCATGTGCAAGTCATCATGAAAATTGTTTGCATCCTTTACGTAAATTAAACCAAGTGCATCTAAAGCCGATCTGAAGGCTGAAATATTTTCGGTATTTTTTAAACTGAGTCATCTGTGTTTTTCTGATTAATACACTTTGGGTAACATGTTCTCAACACTTTATTGGTATGTGGTGCTTTTTTTGTATTTTCCACTGACCTCTATCTTTCTCTCTGCTGTGTCACCATCTGTGCCTCAAAATGACTCCTCTCTCCGAAACAGCACCCATTGGTTCCTCCTCCACCCTGCCAAGGCCCAGAACAGCACGACGCTGGAATGAACCATGTTGACACCGACGGGGATGTCGCAACGCTGAGAAAAATGGAGTGATGATCGCTGGATTTATGTCATCGTTATGAGATGACTGACACTGCTGAATGAATCTACGGACCAATTATTGCATTTAAAATGCGTCAATAAATAAGACTAATATAAATAAACATGCATTTTCTCTTGGCATCAGTTCACATGATGTAATTACATGGGCAAGAAGCTTGTCTAATTCTTTCATTAAAACTACAAAATCAGAAAAGAGTCCTGCACCAGTCTCCAGACAAATTATTTGAAATTGTCTAAATTGCTGCAATCAAATGAGCTTATAATGCTTTAGAGGGCTGACGTCACAAATTTTATATTTTTGGATTTTAGATCAATTCAAATATGGCATCACCATTGTAAATACAGTTTTCATTATATACATGAACAACCTCAGTGTGAAAGGAAATAAGGATTCAGCAGCTTGCCAATATCAACGCCACTTGAACGGGGGGGGGGGAATAAAAAAAGAGGAAACAGGATAAACATTTTGTTCACCATTTATTGTCTATAGTTACATGCATACTTGCTTACAGTTGGTTTTAGTGTGCAATACACAGTTTTATTTTGTTTCATTGTCTATGTTACATTACGCAAAATGTATTTTTACTTTACAGTCTGCCCAGCCAAAAGTCTATACAACATGATTCATTTCTCACATTTTCAACACATAATGAAGTATTCTCACAAGCCAGCAGCCATAGACACACAAGGTTGATTTAAAATCTCGGCCTTTTTTTGCCTCTGGTAAAAAATATAAGACTTTGATGTATTTTGTCTCCCAGATTAGGAAATTGTGAATGAGTATTTCTAATTTGGAAATACTGACAGGACCAGTGTTATATAGCAGATCCAACAAAACAGTTACAGTTTTAAATTCTAGGACGCGGAGAGACTACGAAGTGCTTGGATCCAAAAATGCTGGCTGCATTTCTGGACAGAGTATGCTGTATCCATGGCGGTTCCAAAAATAAAATGAAAAAAAAAATATATCTTGTTAAATTTGGCCCAGGAATGTGCTTTTTTCCCCTTCAATAATAATAATAATAATAATAATAATAATAATGTCCATCAATTCAATACCAAACAAACAATCAGTGAGAACAACCATCAATAACCCATCCATCTATTGTCATTATTCCTCAACAGAGGAATGATGTGGCATTTATATACAACAAAAGAACTACTTTTGAGCCATATCCCTTTCAAAATCGTAATTCTTTCTGTAACCATTCAATATGGTAAGAGCCTCAAACCTGTGCAACAACTACGCATTTAAAACGGTCTCAGAATATCTGACAGACACCTGTTCTCTGCTTGGTTTGAATGCATTAACCAGTTAACAGTGACATGGAGGTCAAAAGACATCTAGATGTTCAAGATTAAAATTGCGCCTTTTTTGTTTGTTTCAACAGCATTTTTCTGCCTATTTTTCAATTCAAGGGAGGTCGTAACTACACCCCGAATTGTAGTTTTGTTGTTTTCGTGATTATTTGAGTGCTAATATTCACTTCAAGGTTGTTATTAGGACCGGGCTCCCACAATTGCCAAGATCCTCTTCCTGCAGCCCAGTCTCATATATTGTTTGTGTCCAGCATGAAACCAGTTAACGTTGACTTGTTTACGTAAGATACTTAACCTTTGTCGGGAACTTCGTCGACGTACGTAACTTAAATTACATAACAAACACACTTATTTTAAAGCTATAGTGCGTAGTTTCCGTCATCCCATGAGGAATTCTAAGTAATGACAACTCTGTTGTTGCATGCACTTGACACAATCCTTCAGTGATTGCCCTCGTCCCCACACCCCCGCCACACAGTTGCTAGTATCCAAGGAGGACATGATGGCCTCTTCAGAAGACGTCATTATCTTCACTCGAGTTTCTGTGTGGGAAAGACGCCGGACGACGCCATTTTCTAAACACAGCCATGCTGAGAAATACAGAGAGTGTTGTGTGGAGCAGATAGTCTGAATTAGCTTTGGAGGAACTCATTTGGCCATGGCTGTTACGGACGTTCATTAATATCAAAAAGTTACGCACTAAAGCTTTAAACAAAATCCATCAGCTTTTTCTAAACCTTACCAAGTAGTTTTGTTTCCATTCACATCGTTAACCACACGTTTCCATGCCAGTTGCTGGAAATATTTTGCCATGGGAGCTTTTTTGTTGTATGAGAATTTAATTCTTTAGGAGACAAAGTTGCTTTACGAGGAGATTAAATGATCTTAAGTTAACGTAAATGGACAAACGGAAACCAACGCAAAAGTTCAAACAATTAAACGTATCGGTGAATATCTTTCACATTAAAAAAAAAAAAAAGAGGCAATTGTGTCTCGTATCACTCAACCCAAAGAAAAAAAGTACATTGCGGAACCATCAAACTGTTGAGTACCAGCACTACACTTCCCAGAATGCTTTGCTGCCAAGTTGTGGCACCAAAATAAAAACTTTAAAAATCAAATCAGATCTGGTTTTAAAATTTGAAACAGACTGATTTAGCACAAAGAAATACATCAATGTGGCATTGAATGCAGTTTGAATCCGTTTTTTATTTTTAATGGGATATTTAGGCGGTTAGGAGCAGGTGTGCCCAGTAAATAAAATCTAATTAGAATCATCCTTTCATTGGCTTCTCTAACACGTGGTAAACTGCTTTATCCGGCACCTGGATCCTGGCCCTCGTGTATAAAACCCTAAAATAAACCAAAGTGAACAACTCACTGCAGCACATTTTGAAAAGAAAAAAACCACATTATAAAAACACTACAGTCCAATCAGCTCATACCGAGGATTAGCCAAACCTATACTGAAAAGAGATAGATAATATACTGTATATTACTGTTGCAAGTCTCTTACACTTATGTATTTATAGTCCAGGGGCTGCGTTCACAACGCCAGCACAGACAGCAGTGCTGAGTGGACATGACCTTTGACCCTGGGTCGGGATGACAAGCATAATAGATGCGGCTCCGCTGTGTGGTTAAGTATGAAAGCATTTATATAAGACAAAACCACAGCACAAAGTCACTGGTTGAATGTTAGGCTTCATGTCATGAATGACTACAAAAAAGGAGCAAAAAAAAAGAAAATAAAAAAAGAAGAAGAAAATAATGGCATAAGCTCGCTCGCCTGCCTTATTTCTCAATGCTGTGATATGGATGCTGAATGACGGTTCAACAAAGCTGGTGGCGCTTGTTTTCCCCAACCAGCGTAAACGTGGGTGGGTGGCGTCTCGCATCACAGTTTCAGCCGTAACACAATGGGAGAACTACTGTATTACACAATGTTAAAGGTTGCAGTTCAAGGACTACACTGGCTTCGTGGGAGTTTGGTCGCTGGAATCGCTTGAACAAAAAAACATTACCAGAGAACCTGCATCACATTTCTCCCTGCGGATGCTTTTAGTTGGTGCGTGTGCAGCAATTCTAATGTCAGGTCGTATGACATTTTAACTTTAACGAAATAAAGCAGCTTTTGAATACAATGCCACCCTCACAAAAATTAAATCTTTTCTTTTGAATATTTTTTTTGAATGCTACTTGCATTTGTTTTTCTAAAGACATTAAAAACTCAAACAATATTGTAAATGCTCATTGCTTAGCTACCAAAATAAATTTTTTTTGAAATTGCTATTACCCCTTAATTGATTTATGCCTGTTATTGAAACAGACTGACTTTAATTACATGTAAATTATTGTTTTCAAGGTTTGTGTGTGTGTATGTATATATATATATATATATATATATATATATATATATATATATATATATATATATATATATATATATATATATATATATATATATATATATATATATTTTTTTTTAACCAATAACAAATTATAGGACATTATTAAGACAGTAATAATGCAGTTAGCAACATGCTATATATTCAACTGTAGACCAGCCAGAGCAATTATACAAAGATTGTTTTTGGTGCCGATTCCATTGTCACATGCTGGTTAATAAGGTGACCAAACTCTCAAAAACGACAGTGTAGTCTCTGAGGGAGAGTGCGCATGTTGCCTAAACTGGCACTGCTCAGCGAGGCGGTGTCATCTCTATTTTTTCCTGACTTGTTTTCAGAAATTCCATTCTCAACATTTGGCAGATAAGTTAAGATTGCACTATAATTCGTTTTTATCTTGTGCTATACCATGTGCTTTGTAAACACACTGACCCCTTACTCACTAGGGGTCCACCTCACAGCAGTTATTACAGGCTCACAACCTGTAATACTGCTCATAATCATCACTCAAATATGAACAGGGGGAGAAACGGTATGGCGCATTTCTTTTTCGAAGCTGAGTGTTAAAATGAGCGGGTGGGGGGGTTGTTGAAATGGTTTGAGTGTTTATTGTGCCATGCACCCTGGGTCTTTACACGCACAAACCTCTAAGGTTTCAGCTCAAGAATAGATGTTGTCAAGGGCAACCGAGTAAGCTGAAATTGCCAACCTCTTGCTGTAGAAGTGCATAACGTTCAGAGAGGCTGCAAGCATGTGTGTGAATGTATGTATGATGGAATCCAATTTTTTTCTGTTAAGATGTTGAATGTTCACCAAAACCCCTTCATTTCCACCGCAGTGTCCCAATGTTTTGCCCCCTCCTAATCCCCACCCGCCCGCCCACCCACCCACCCACCCACCATGGCCCTGTGTCACCCTTTAGACAAATGTTTAGTCAGACCACTCGTTCTCGTCCAGCTCGGAGTCGTCGTCGGATTCGCTGTACTCCACGGCAATACGGCGCGACAGGATGGTGGCCACGTCGTTGCCGACTGGCTCCCTCTTCGCCTCCTGCTCCCTCTGCTCCTGCACCTTCCTCAGCTGGATGCCTGGAGGGGAGGGAGGGAAGGATGAGAGGGAGGGAAGGAGCAGGGGTGTGATGAAGTTCTGGGGTCCCTGGCAACAGCTCGACAACGTGTGTCAGATTGGTGTCTGAGGCAGTTTCTGGTTTCCTTATTTACTATTCATTGTGACTGACAAATCACCATGAAAAACTTTACAAAAACTTTTCTTTTTTTTTTACCAAATTCTAAAACTTGAGTGTCTTGATTGTTTTAGTGTGAAGGCGTTTGAGGGCACTCAAATTAGATTGAATAGAAACCTTCATCATAATAAGACTTAATAACTTATAGAAACGCCACACAACTGTACATTACCTTAGCTTCAAATAGGATCACTTATTACAGGAACTTAATTCTATTATCATACTATTCCTAAAATATATTTGAGTAACGGCAGAAAGTAGTAGCTTAGAATTTGCTTAAAGAAATAATTCTTAGTATGTAATACAAATAGTATTAAATGTAAACTTAATCTTAAAAACATACCTAATTCCACCCTTACCTCTACGTATGGCGGCCAGCAGGTCGGAGCGGGCGTCGCTCATGGGGATCATCCCCAGCATGGTGGACTTCCTGGTGGAGGGCGCCGCATCCACAGCCGACTGGCCGACAGCGGCGTGCGGCGGTGACGGGTGAGCGTGGTAGCCTGTAGGGGCTCCAGGCGGCGGAGGGGGAGGGGCAGCCGGGGGTGCACCCGAAGGTGGGTGGGACGGGGAGGGCACGTAGTTGGCCGGGGGAGGAGGAGGGGAAGGGGAGTAGGGACGGGTGAGGGTGGAGGAGGTGGGGGGGACGGCGGAGGCGGCCACAGAGGGCGGGGCCGTGGTGGAATCAAAGGCTGTCTGGGCCGAGGGGATGGTTGGGGGGGGAGGAGGAGGGGCAGGGGGATATAGTACTCTGGGATGGTGGAGGGTTGGCCACTGGTGGCGGGAGAAGGAGAGGACAGAAGAAAGTTTATTCAGTAGATATGATGGGGGGAGTTACAATATGGTAACCTGTAAGTTAGTCTCGCTTTGCCAGACCCTCCTCCAAAAGCGCGCTGGAGGAGGAGGCTGCTAGGATGCCATGTACTGGGGATAGACGTATGCAATGTGCTTACAGTGTTATCATATATAAATAATAATATGTTTATTTGGTTTACAATTTGTTGTTGATTTTGTTGTATTGAATTTTTTGGCTATTATTCGTCAGGTCGTGATGCCAGTTGGCCAAAGCAAATTTTAAAACAGAAACACAAAAGAGCATGTGTATCCATCCATCCATCCATCCATAGCAGAAAATAAAACAAATAAATAGCTAGAAAGACAAATAAATTCACATTTCTGTGAAATAAAACCTCGTCTAAATGAGCAAACTTACCCGTGGCCTGCCCGGTACTCCTTAACCGACTGCTGCCTCGGCCCATTAACCGTTGGATCTCCCCCAGCCTGGACCCCCTGTCCTGATGGGGCCCTGCCCAGGGAGGCCACGTGTCGCCCTGATGGCGCGGGCCCTCCGGCACCTGGGGGCTGGTTGGGCGGCCTGAGGACCCGATCCAGCGACTGAGTCTGGGCTGCAGCGCTGAGGTGGTCCCTTGTGTGGTCGGTGGGGTGGATGGCACTGGGGGCCTGGGTGGAGGGGTGGTTGGGGCTTGCTGGGTAGGAGTCAGACGCCATTGACCTGTTGGAGGGAATATGAGCAGGTGACACTTTGGACACTTTGTAATACAGGGTTCTCTCCTTGATTGCTACAGTTACAGTCTGTACACTATTTTCTTTAAGCATTTCACTATTTTGTTACATTCTTCCATTTATTATTTATGCGCTTCAACTCCTTATTTAAAAGTCAATTGTATCCAATTAACACATGAATACAATCTGACATGTAAAAGATTCCCTAAAGGGGTTTACAATTACAAAACAAAGTAGAAATCACAGCTTTGTCAAAATATGCCTTAATTTTCCCATTTTTTACACTGCTTTTAATTTATATTCTGCCTATATCCTTACATCCTGTTTTTTTATTATGTGAAACTTAAAAAAAAAAAACAAATTCCTCCAAAAGAGGGCAGCATAGAGCTTTACAGCAGGTTGGTTGGTACTGCCTAAATCTGATCACAGATATGTGCTTACTTGTGTGTAATTGTGAGACTTAGAGTGGATGTGTAACAATACCTGCACACTAAATACTATTTATAGTATACCAAAACCATATATAGCTTTTAAAGGCTAAGGAACATAGTGGAATTCAGTTGGGTCAGTTAAATAAGTTCTATCATCCTAATGCAGAAAACCTCACTCTCAAACACCAGTCCTAATAATCTGACCCATGTGTGTTTGTGCCCTTGTGTGTGCGTGTATTCCCAGTTAACCAGCTTGTGTGTGTACCTGCTGTCAGGGGACAGGGAGCCTTCTGAGGACATGCCATGGTAAGGGGAAGGGGTGAGCCTGGCGTCTGGTCTGAACTCTTTGTCGTAGGCCAGGACATTCCACTCCTGACGCCGGTTACGAGCCTTACGCACCTTTAAAAGGTAAAAACCGCAGAAAGGTATAGATTCTTTCACTGAAGCAAAATAAATAATTTCTACAAACCATGTCTTTTGAATGATGAATAATGTAAGTTATGGCTTTGGACTGAAAGAAGTACATTTGGTAAAAGTGTTGCTATAGTGCGACATGCTGCTGTATCACTTTAACATTCGCTTGAAAGAAATTTACCTATACTCATGTTAATATGTTTGTAATAATTAAAACTACATTAATTTGCATTTTAAATATATAAGCATTTCTGTAGTGCAAGTCCCTAAAAATAGAACATGAAAATTGTAATTGCTGCAGTGATGAAGAAATTGGGATCTAGAAATATGCTCAAGGTGCATAAAAGGTTAAAACCTTGTACTAACTGCTAAACAGGATGCACATTAAAGCACTAGGCAGACCAGTAAGTCATCATGAAATAGGTGTCGGTCGAAGCTTGGTGTTGTAGAGACTTGTTGTGGGGTTAGGTGGCGAGCTCCGGTGGTCAGAAAACTGAAAAATGTTAGCGCAAGCCAGAAACTAGCTTGTCAGCCATGCTTGCTACCTAAGTTAACACAGGGAATTCAAGGGATGAATTTGTACCATTGACTCTGGTCTCATAATTGTCAAACAATCCATGCCTCTTGTGGATCAGTTTAACACAGACTTTATAAAGGAGTAGCAGGATTACAGTGAATAAAACTAAGCTAATACAATAGCTTCCTCTATTTGGCCTCTGTTCCCTCAGCAGTCAAGACAGCTTGCTATTGGTCAACGATGCAAATTAGCGTGTTAAAGTTCACTACAACAGAATTCGATGAGATGACCTGGACCAACTGATCACTGCGAATTTCATGCAAATTTGCTGTTTTTAAGTCTTTGCTTATTTCATGCCTGTTTCAGAAGGAAGTCTTCAAATGGTGTTGAAATATATAGTTATTATAGATAATGCCATCTGTGTGTAAATCCTCACTGACCTTTTTCACCTCTCTGCCTGGGTCCTCAACCTGCTTCTGCTGCTCCTAGAAGAGAGACAGATAGAAGAGTGGAAAGAAAGTTAGTCTTTGATTATTGATTTCTCTGTTGCAGAGGAAGAGAACAGGACCCCATCACCAGTTACTTCACCATCTCACACACACACACACACACACACACACACACACACACACACACACACACACACACACACACACACACACACACACACACACACACACACACACACACACACACACACACACACACACACACACACACACACACACACACACACACACACACACACACACACACACACACACACACACACACACACACACACACACACACACACACAAAACAGACGATGGCCAACAGAGCCAAAACTTCTGGTAACACGAGACAGGAACCAAACTAAACCAAACAGAGAGTTAGAAAGAAGGTGAGGTGGCAAGCTAACACACACAGACACAAACAGAAATGAAGTGTGTGTGTGTGTGTGTGTGTGTGATTAGTGAAATGCAATCACAATATGAGTTTTTCTCTGTTTGTCTTACATCCTCTACAATATGGGAGTGTGTGATGTGTGTTAGTGTGTAGGGGTAAAGTGTGGGGGAGAAGGCAGGTTAGGGGTCTGGTTGTCTTACAGAGATGGACAGGGGGCTCCTGGGTGGGGCCTGTCTGGAGTGGGGCCTGTCAGGGTGGGCCGGACAGCCCTATGGAAACATGGGAGAAAGACAAGCTGGTGCGTTAGGAGGAGGAGGAGGGTGGGGTGTGTGTCTTGGAAGGCCAGGTAACTCTATAGATACATTGGAAAAAGAGGAGGAGGAAAGTGTAGATGAGACATCCTCCACCTGCAGCCTCCCACCTTTTAGTTATTCAAAACTTCAACTACTTTGCTTCTAAAAGGGATTCTATTCAGCCAAGTTTAAAGGAACAGATAATGGGATCAGTATTATATTGAACAAAAATATTGACATAGTGCAGCAAACACATAACAGCAGCAGCTGTTCAGGGGATGAAAAATGACTGTCGAGAGCACTGATGGAGAGAAGTGTGATATCATATAGTAATTACATCTTCGTATGAATATGGCGTTACATATAAACAGTTTATAGTTGTATTCCCCATTTATTTGTCTCTGGATAATGAGCCTGCCAGCCTGATGCTGTATTAATATCCAATTACACAACAAAGCAAAGCTAAATGATGAGTACAGTAAAATAGGAATGCATAAAATGAAGTTCCAGCATACAGAACATACACAATTAGGCAGGAAAAAAAAAATTAGCAAATTAAAGCAGAAGATGAATTTTTTTTAATTGTTCTGTCCCACTCTCACAATCAGTCAGCCCACAGCATGTGTGCAATGACACACATTCAAACATGCCCAGCAACTTGCACTCACAAATACAGATGACCTCCAGCAGCACACACTAATGCATACACGCATCCATACCTTCTGCCGTCTTTTCTCCTTGCGTTTGTCCTCAGTGGCCTGCAGCATCTTCTCCTTCCAAAGGTTGAAAAGTAGGAGGGGTCAGTGTAGAACTTCAAGGCATCCTTCTTGTCGTCCCTGCATGGACAAAAGGGGAAATAGTGGGTGAATTAGAGCCAAAAAGTAAGACATTTGGACTGATGCAAAGCAGTGAGATAAGATAGAAAGAAAATGGAGAAGGATGTGTGACCCTGATTGCTACCCACTTGTCATACATGGTGTCGTACAGGGTAAATTTAGGTAAATTGAAAAATAGCAAAAATAGACCTGGGCGTATCTTTAGCAGAGCAGAGCCGAGAGTTGCTGGTGGAAAATAGGGGTGAGAGTTTGAAGGGGCAGATGGAGTGAAACAATAGCTAATAGACCCACATACCACAGCCAATACAAGATCATATTAATTTAATCACCACAGAGAATGTGTTGAAACCCAACCATCAAGAGTGATTTAGAATATGATAACTGACTGGCTTTATTTATGAAGACAGAGCATGTATTTATGAGTATCCAATGAGAAGGACTCTAACCGAAGTGGGAGCAATAGACAGCCTAACTCCTGGTCCATTACTGCACCTACTATAGCTAGCCCTTTTTCTGCTAGCATCTCAGTGGGTATCGTACAGCGGTTCTTTTATTGGCCTTTCTGAAAAGTTAAAGCATTTTGCTAACTAACTGCTAAAATGTGGGTAAAATTTCATCAACTCACAAATTTGAACAAGACAAAACCAATGATGACTAGGGTTGGGTATGGTTTGGTTTTTTTTCTGATACCGGTGCTAAATCAATACTTTTAAGAACGATGCCTAAATGGTGCCTGATCCAAAATATATATAACATTTATAACGTATATAAATATAAAATGTTCCAAACTGTTTTAAATCAATCAAACTACTTGTGTGATCCCTGCCAGTTGGTTCTAGATAATTTGAAGTTATTTGGACACCACAATTTACACAAAAATTAACACATATGGACCTGTTTTTTTTGTTTTTTTTAAACTGTTTTTTCTTTTTGTCTTCACTTAAGCAATTACAAAAAACTGAAAGCTTTAGCTCTGCGCTCTAGTGCAGAAAAGCATTCTCCTTTGGTTTTGTGCCATAAAGCAATCCATCACATTAGCTGCCAAAACTTGGCCACCAAAATGTTTGAAAGAGGCCTCCGGGCAATTTGTTCAGGGCCAACACTCATGACTAAATCCTAATGTGCTGAATGATAAAATGATACATGTACTACCTTAAATCTTTACAAAAATGACTTAAACACATCATCGTCAAACCAAACAGGTCATCAAACTGCCAATGTGATACAACTGAGCCAAACTACTGACCTGTAGGGGCTGAGAATGTTGAGCGGAGGAGGTTTGTCACAGCGGTGGTACATCTCCACCACAGGGTTGGGGACGGAGGTCCTCGACACCACCTGCTGGTCTTGGATGGTGCTACTCTTAAAGGCCTTCCTCATGTTAATATCCTGCAGGGAGACTGAAAGGAGCGGGGGGAAAAAGGGAGAGAATGAATGTTTCATAAACAGTACTGTAAACAGCTTGACAGATGGGCCAAATGGCAGAAATATTAACTGTGCATCATTTACAGTATTTGGTGACATAATCCCTCAAAACAGCTGTTTTACAGTAACTCTTTGACTGTCATCTTAGCAGCTAATTCCTGCCCTCTGATCTCTGGTCTCAGTCCTGCAAAGTTTACACTCGTGAATAAGACGACAAGCTCTCTTGTTCGTGCACTTAACAGATGTACTAATGAGTCAGGGCTCATTAGTGGCTTAAAACTTAACGTTTTAAGCCACCAAAGTCAGCTTCAGACTTTAAGTAGATTTCATTATAATGTCAAAAGAATAATTTGTTGCAGATTCAGTGGCGTTACTTAGAATATTTTGTAATAACATTCTGGACAATCAAGCTGTTACAGGGAAATGAAATTATTCATTATTATAGATTATTCAGAGCAAAAATACAAGAAGATGCCTACTTTCCTATTTCCAGCGAGATAAACAGTTCTTGTGTCACTACATGAACACAAATTATATACAATCTTGTTTTATTGTACCCATTTTTCATTTGTCCAGGTCTCCAATGCAATACATTCAGCACACACTGTTCCTTAGACTTCTTTCCAAACAATGAAAGGTAGGAAATTAGGTTTTAACAATTTAGTAGATATAGTCCCACAGAACAGGATGCCACCTTCATTGCAAAAGTGCAGTCCCAGAAACTCAATGTGGCACTGTCAAGTCCGTGTGGCTTGCAACTTGAGATTTATGGGTTTGTGGATTTTGTTGAAAGGCATTCTGGGAATGCAGGGAATTGCATACAAGAGCAGAAGTACTGGGAAAGCGTTGACACAAAAACTATGACAGAACCTTTGTCTTTTGTCCGCTCCTGGACTACATAAACACACTCACACGGGCGCTGTCTTACCTTCCTCCACAGTGGAGTCGAGGTGGGTAATTATACAGGTTGCATGCTTTTGGTACTCTAAATGCTTGTGTGTGTATGCAGCTTGATAGCATGACTTGTCTACCTCTAACAGGAGACAGTATGTGTGTGTGTTTATGACACAGAGAAAGGGAGAGTGAAAGACAGAACAGACTGCATGTATGTGTGTCAATCCCTTAACCCCCCAGATGAGATTTATCGCTACAGTAGTGCAATGCTATCAAGGATCTAGCAGATGGCTAGACACACTAGCTGGTTTAGCGCACATCGGCCCTGGGTATAATAGGGTTAAACCGTATCAATATGACATATGTCCTCGCCATTAATTTCTTGACTTATGTCCTGCATATGTGTGTGTGTCTGCAAGTTATCAACGTCAGAAAAGAGGAGTGAGGTTTAACCTCAGACTGCAAATTCCTAAAAACCTAAGAGCGATTGGCTGTTTGATCTTTGTGTGCGCAGATTCTGCAGTCAGCACACACTCCCGTCTGCTCTGTGTTTGATCATTCCTTCCTAAGCTTCTGTCCCCGCGGCCAAATGAATAATCCACAAAACCAGCAGCTAATGCAACTTTCATTCAGACACATCTTCAAAGAGACCGCCAGCTTCTCCCTCTCTTTTACACACACACACACACACACACACACACACACACACACACACACACACACACACACACACACACACACACACACTTAGTCTTCCATCACTCTGATTTTATTGTTTCATCTTCGCCTCTGCACATTTACATGCAAACAAATATGTTGCCTACTGCTAATAACCAGATTAATGTAGTAAACGGTCTGGTTTGCAGTGTCCTGACTTCCACATTTAACTGAAATTAATAATCATTTTAACGTCTGGAAGGATGTGTAGCATACTAAAGGAAACATCTTTGATTCATCCAAGTAAAAAGAAGGATATTAAAGCTTCTGTGCGTAACTTTTTTTTTTTCTTTTTTCTTAACGTCCATTACGTTCATTGTGAGTTAGAGCGATCACGGAAGGCTTGTATAATGTGGACGCGTCGACAGCTTTGTTTTCATTACTTAGAATTCCTCATGGAGGAGATTAAAAACTGCGCACTATAGCTTAAAATAAATGAAAACACTTTTAAAGCGAGATTCTGTTACTTTAGGTGTCATGGGTTTGACACTTAATACCTTTCCCGTGAAGAGAATGTGAAAATGTGATTCACAGGAGTCATCTGCATGCAAAGTGAAACGCAGTGTACAGTCTCTCTTTCATACTGCAGCACATTCACATTAACCGGTGTTTTGCACGTTCACTGTCACCAGACCAAGCCAAGCTCAATAGATTTGAGATTGAGCATTGGTCTGGGGAGTTTCTCTGCACAGGAGGTGTGACCAACGGGCATCGTTCAAATGACTCTGTCCGCAATTGGACAGTTCATCAACCAATTAGACCAACGATCCGGGTGACGTAAAAGCAAAAGCGGCATCAAAGGGTTTCTGCGCTTTGGTGGCCGCTATGTTCGATGTAAACAAGAAGTTGCTTGGTCGCTTCTTTCCTGCTTTCTTCCTTTATCCTTTCATTTTTTTTTTCTTCCTTTCTTGACCATTTCTAAACTGTATTTATAAAGCACCTTTATTTCTATCTTATTATCCATCCATCCGTCCGTCTTCATCCGCTTATCCGGTATAGGGTCGCGGGGGCAGCAGCTCCAGTAGGGGACCCCAAACTTCCCTTTCCCAAGCCACATAAACTTCTTTTAATGATTTCTTTTTTTTCTTCCTTTAATTCTCACACACGCACACGCACGCACACACACACACACACACTTTCCCTTTCCTGCCAGTTTCGAGATGAAAAACAGAAAGAAAGTTGGAGAAGGCAGGAGTGAGGGATGAGAGAGTGAGTAAAGTGAGACGTTGTGAGAGACTAGAGAGCTACAGATGGCAGAGTGATTGTGGGGTTGGAAACGAGGGACAGAGGAATTGCTTGTGTGTAGGAGGAAGAGGCATGGAGATGAACAGAGGATGAAAGAAGGAATGAAGTGTGTGAGCGGGGGGGAGGAGGAGTGACAGAGGAAGAGAGGAGGAGGATGAGACATACGATTGCTGAGCTTTTCCTTTTCATCGCAGTCTGTGCAGCTCTATCTGACGCTCTTTGTCTGAGGCCGCCGTGCTGCAGAATGACTAGGCAGTATCAGCAGGGGGAGAGAGACAGAAAACTGAGGGTGGGAACGAGGGAGGCAGGAAAACATGGAGAAAAGGAAACACAAGTTGGAGGAAGAGAAGGAACAAAAGACATATAGAGTGAAAGGGGGAGGAGGCGGAGTGAACAATTCACAGGAGGGAGAGAAGAAGAGGGTTTTAGAGTAAAAAGTGAGGGTTTCGGAAATAAAAGGAGGAGGAAAAAAAAGGACTGGATGATGGAGAGATGTAAGTGAGGAAAAGGGGAAGGGAAGTGAGAAGGAGAGAGGCATCGAAGGAAGTCAAAACAAGATAAGGAAAGAGAAAGAACAGAGAGAAAGAGAAATAAAGAAACACAGGAAAGAGGGAGAGAAGAAGAGGGCTTAGAGAAAGAGTGAGAGGGTTTGAGACACAAATGATAGAAAAATCGGAGAGAAAAAGATAAAGAAAGTAATACAGAAAATATATATCTGAATGTTATATATGAAAATATAACAAAGGGAAGGAGGGAGAAGTGAGGATGATGAAAAGAAAAATAGAAGTGGTGAAATGGAGAAGAGCATGGAGGAGAAGGGGGGACACCGAGGAGGGAGAACAATAAGAGGGTAAGAAAAAAGAGACGCAAATTCAGATGATAATGCAGAGATAGAGGAAAGTGAAAATGAGGAAAGAGGAGTATCGAGGCAACGGAGAAGACTGGTGAGTGAGAAAGTGAAGAGGGGAAGACAAAAAAGAAAAGAAAGAGAAAAATGGAGACCAAACAAAAAGGAAAATTGTAGACTCGAAGTTGCTCACGATTCACATTAAAGGTTAGATTGAGCCTCTGGGGCCACCGTACTTAGCTTTGAAATCCTCCCTGTAAGTGCTGACTGGATCATCACAGCCTATCCTGACAGAGAGTGTGTGTGTGTGTGTGTGTGTCCCTGTCAATTACTGCATTAAAAGAAGTGACCTTCAGATTTACTGAAAAGCTTAACGATGGACATAAGTGTATCTTTCTGTTCACTACAGACTCAGGCAGCGCACACACGCACACGCACATGCACATGCACACGCACACGCACACGCACATAAGGATAAAGAAGACAGCAAGCATAGAAAGTGCAATAAGTTGTTAAAACTCACAAAATAAACACCATAGCCATTTAAAATGCTGCAGGCTAGCTTCAGGGGAAAGCACGCACACACACACACACCTTAAAATACCATGACAGAACCTTTGTCTTTTGTCTTTGTCCTATCCTTAAAAAGCTGCTGGACGACATAAACACACTCACACGGGCGCTGTCCTTACCTTCCTCCACAGTGGAGTCGAGCTGGGTGACTTTCACGGCCAGCTGGTCCACTCTTTCCTGCAGGTTGCTCATCCTCAGGTAGAAACTGTTGGCTTCATTAAACAGCTCTCCGAAAATGTCCTCTGCATGACGACCTGGGCAGAAACGGGGAGACGCAAAAACACATCTGAAACTGTAGTTTAACAATATTCTTTCATCCCATGCGCACGTTCGCCAGCTGAACTCTGGCTCCCAGCTTTTCAGTCATATTCAGGTTTGTACCTCAAAACACTATCAGCGTCTATTGGCTGGTCTATTGATAATTTCAAAGACCTTTCTGTCTGCCACTGTGTTTGTGTGTGTGACAAAAAGGTACATATTTTTTTTATATATTTACTGAGATACAGAAATGCTGCCTTCCTTAATAACCCTGACACATACACCCACCTGCTGCATAGCCTCAATGTCTCTTCATCTCCTCTCTATCTGCCTCTTAGCCCACGACATGACAGATGGAGCAAAGGCAGAGCACTCAATCGTTCGCAGTGAGCTGTCGCTGAATTAAATTTTGTCCTGAAATGCTAATCACGTTTAAAATGATTCCTCCCCCCAACATTTTCACTGAATGATCTCTCTTCTGGCAAAGGGCTGTGCATCCCTGAAACAACTTCGGCTAGGACTATCACAGCTTTCAAATGAACTACGCAGGTTTATAATGAAATGATGCATTGATTATGATGCAAGGACACTGTACTGTAGAGTACTGACTCAGATTGTGATTTTACTGTCGGTCACAGTGGGCATTTTGGCAACATGTTTACAAGTGCATTTCATAAAAGTTCCCATTGGATCCATCTTTTTTTTCTTTTACTGGCTGTTTAAACTAACTCTTTCAAAAACCACGACAGCTTCCCTTCAGGCTCCTCCTTCCCAGCAAACAGCTGCATAGATACATCTGATCCCATAGTGGATGACAGAGGATGCAAAATGAAAGTTGGTGTTGCACAATAGCTAATAAGCAACAATAGCTTTCTTGATTTTGGATTCTTAAGCTTAGGCCTGTCACAATAACAAATTTTGATGGACGACAAATTGTTGTGGACTCTCAGTCTGTGTTCAATGGAAATATAAACCAAACACAATCAATTAAATGGAAATTAAAACCACACACACACACACACACACAAAACAATAAATAAAATAGATGTAAACAAAATTGCACTTCAAAAAATATTAAACATTAGGCTCAGACAAAGAGTGACCGAGAGATGAAGCAGATTCCTGAACAGGCCGTATGCAAAAAGCTTTTTAAAAACAATTTCTCCAGCACAAAGCTTTGTTCAAATAAAGCAAAAGTGAATTGCAGTCTATAGAGAGAGAGAGAGAGAGAGAGAGAGAGAGAGAGAGAGAGAGAGAGAGAGAGAGAGAGAGAGAGAGAGAGAATTCGACAATACACTGAGTGCACACCATTTTGCGCTGTCCTGTTTGTACTTGTCCGCTAAATGCCCCAGTGATCGTGTACTGTCAGGAAGACGGAGACGGCCCATCTGTTGTAGTTTTTTCCCAGCTCGGAAAACTGTACCAGATGATTGTGTTTTAAGTGCATATGCATGTTTGTGGTGTTGCTGTGTTTAGTTGCTACTGTTTGACAACAAATGTACCATACCGGCTCGCTCAGGTTAAGTGGTTATGAATCCGAAGTGCTCCCACACTGCAGCTGTCGTGTTTAGCTTTGAAACCAATTCCATCTTTCTTTTTTTAATTCCTCCAACTCTCAACTAGCGTTTCCTCCGCATGCCGCTCTTTTGCTGCACTCTGAGGTAGGCTACGCCAGGAGTCCCGCCTCTCTAGAGGGCTCACTCCTCGTTACGTTAAGGAACCGAGAGCGGTCATTTAGTCTCTATGATCGCCGCCGGAAAAATTACCAACCTCATTTTTATTTATGTTGCGATTAATTGATTTATTGACTATTCCGACAGGCCTACTCAAGCTCTCTGTTCCCCATCAAAGTTCAGCACTGTCAAGATAGCTTGTTTTCGGTCAATGCCGCAATTTTGCGGGTCAAAGTTCACCACAGTTGACAAAATAAATTGTGCGGCCAAATTTCAAAAGTTTTAAATGCTAGTGTGACCTTTAGTCTTTGAGCATTGATCACAGTTTCCAACGGATAAAGTCATACTGTATATGCGGGGGCAAAGAGCTAAAATCCAATCACTCAAGACAAGGAGTCTGAACAAAACCTTCTTCTTCTACAATTGAATGAATTAGATATGACTTTTAACTGACCCACTGCATGTGCGAAACATTACTTGTGTATTGAAGCACAGGATACTCACTCAGACTGCCCAGCTGTTTGATGATGGCTGCCAGGGTGCTGTTGGTAACACACTCCAGTTCGCTGGTCACCCCGTCTGGCAACGCCCCACGGCACAGGTGCCGGGGCTCAATGTTCCTTTTCACCAACGGCATGCTGGTCTATGCCTGAAGAAACGACAGAGACAAGAGAGATGATTGGTTTACGGCGAGCATCAGCCGTCCATTACTGCTACTTATGACATCATATCCTAAATATATACTTAGACAGCCAAAACTGTGTCTGACTAAATTTCACTGTGAATCTTATGACGTCTATTAACATGCTGCGACTCATTATTTAAAGTACATTAACAAAATGACTCAACTCTGACAGATAGAGGAAAAAGGAAGCAGAGGAAAAAAATGGGCTGGTGTTCAAGCTGTGAGTCCTGATGGAGACAGGGGTGTCATGTCCGCCGTGGGGCGTAGTCACTCATCATGCTGCTTAATGTCAATGCGGCTGGGACGAGCCAAGAGCCAAATGAGCCGGAAAGAAGTTTCTAAACGGTGTTAACGAGCTGCAACTGTAGCCACAGAAACCACGAGGGACAGAGAGAGGGAGACAAAGGGAGACGTGAGGTGAAGTGAGAGGTTAGAAGATGAGAGGAACAGAGAGTAAAGGATCAGAGGGTAAAAGAGTGATCGAGAGCAACTGACAGACAGTGTGAAGACAAAAGAGAATGTGCTCTAAAAAGAAAGACTGTCAGTGTTTGAGTGGCCACAAGGGAAGAGCTACATATAGATCCAGTATGTCATATGATTTGAGCCAGGCGGCCTTGTTATGGGTGAAGGAAAAGTCTCAGTTATCAGAACAATGGAAACAAAAATGGGAAAATTGACAAAGATTTCATTCCCGAATTAAGCAAAATGCAGATGCTAGCTAAGTGTTTATACCTGCATCAGTATATTTTATTTTAACATTGAATCAAATGCGTCTATGTAATCTCAAATGGAATTAAGACGAACTATGAAAAGCTCTATGGAGATTTTTAGCTTATTGTTAGTGTTTTATGACCCACATATTTACTGGAACCTAATGGTTGATTCTGAGCTGCTTTTATTTGCCCCAACGAGGGCTGAAAGGATGAAGAGAACGGTTGGTCAGCAAACTCAAACTGAACCTTCCCTCTAAAAGTTCCAGGATCTCCTTCTTGATGAGTGCATTTTTTGAGTTGACATGTTCAACTGTTGTGCAAACCGTGTTGGTTTTGGTTGAAGTAAGCAATGTTTTGAATGAAAGTTTGCAAAGTTTGGGTTGAATTAGGCAGGTTGAAATGTGCAACTGTTGGGCTGCAGTGTGTAGATTTTAGGTTCAAATGCGCAAAATGGGGGTTGAATTTTGCAGTTCATAAGTCAGTCCCTCCAGGATTTTGCAATGTCGCCAATTCAACCAATCACCGTGACTTTGGTGCAAATTTGACCAATAACCGGAGTTTTCCACGACTTCAACCAATCCCAGCAGTCCCACGTGCCAGACTTTGTATCAGTATGACCAAGCAGGAGTAAGAACGGGTTGACGTCACATATACGTGGCCATATTAATTTCCTTGTTTAACCAGACATGTGTGACTCAAACATCTCACATTTACCAACTAAATGTACAGCGAAAGACCGTGCAAAACAGGTCAGACCGTCCTGCCAACCTGTATACATTTGAACATCAATGTACGCTGTGACAATTTCACTATACAGTCGCAGAAGCGTGCGTGCATGTGAAATGAGCATTTCTGCATGTGGGAGGTGTGTTCCCAGGTCAGTGCCATTCTTACACTCTCTCACGCTTCTAATATAATCTTTGGCACAATTACTATTTCCAGGATGAGAGTACTAAAGCCAAGAGAAAGGAGGTAAACAAAAACCCATGGATTGTGTGGATAAGTGTGCGTAAGAGATGATAAAAGACATACTAATACCCACTGATTTATACACACAAAAAATGGGTGTTCAAATGATTTTTAATTTGTTTGTCCGGACTAAAACACACATGCCGACTTCAATAAAAAGTGACTGGTTTGCCCTCTTTACGTCTCTCCCCCTTTTGCTCTCCCGCTCTTCCTCCCCCTAATAGCTTCTGACAATCAATTACACAAACCACCTCAGATTGTGCCGACTTGTCTTAAGAGCGTTATTGAGCTTCCCATAAAGTGTGTGTGTGTACATGTGTGTGAGCCAATATCGACCCCCTCCTCCAGATGTTGTAAATAATCTAACACCACGGCTGTTTAATAAAACATTCACGCATGTCCTCATCCTCCATCGCTGTCTCAATAGCTGTTCTTCATCTCTTATTTGTCTCATCTGTCCGACCCCTCCCCACTTGCCTTTTTTTCTTGGTATATTCTCACTCTAGATCTTCTCTCCATCTCTGCCTGCTTTCATTAATAAATCAGTAAGGGTGAATATCTCTTCCTCCTTCTCCCCAGTGCCATTCTCACCTCTGTGCTGATATGAGCATGTGTTGCAAGATAACTTAGGATTGTGTGTGAGGGGATGCTGGGGTGTGAACTAGATATAGAAGCCCACTCTTGGCTTCAACATCTAATACACACACCAGCATCACCCTCTTTCTCCCACCAACCCACAAATCACGTATTCCTTTACACAAGCCCATTCGGGTCAACTGCAGGGCAAAGTGACATCAGCCTGGTGCCCTGATATAAAGACAAAGGATTAACACAGGGGGCAGAGAAATAGACAATTCTTTGTTTCCAAAGTTTAAAATTTTTTATTTTATAACTTCACAAGCTCTGGTACAATTCTTAGTCATCTTTTAAATACATGGACCTTGTTAGTCAGGATAAATTATAAACTCGCTACACAAAGCTCCATCCAGGAAAAGCTGTTTATTTATCTATATATAGTTATTTAGGGACCAGTCAACGTTCATGTCGTACCGGATTAGGTAACTATGCCAGATTAAAGAGACAGGTCAATCCAAAATACATATTTATCCTCTCTTTAGTGCTACTGAGTTTCCCAGTGTTGGAGATATCGGCAGCAGAGATGAAAGACATCCAACATCTCTACGGCAGATATTGACCAATACTGGCAAATAAAATCTAGATTGATAAATAGCACTACATGTAAGAGGAATCTTTTTGAATTTTTAAATTGGGGGTGAACTGCAGTCTTTCACAACATCTAAGACATGTAATGGTGTCAACAGTATGGATCTCAAGAGGTCACATGGAGAATACTCCGAGCAAAAACATGGGTAATTTTATTATTTGAGCTCTTGATTTAGTCATTTGTGCTCTAAAACTTATAATTTAGGCTTTAGTGTAATTTATCACTGTCATGCTATTAGTCTCGTCTTGCACGTACCTTTACACACTCATTGCAAATCACTTGGATGTAATACGGCTGATATATGTAAATTATACTGCAGCTTAAACTAAATGTCATGTTATCTTGGAGATGCCTTAAAAGATATTTTGCAAGTTAATAGACATAAAAATGATTATACTGGGCATGTCATCCAGTTCATAAAACTGAGCTTCAGGGTTCTCTACACTTCCAGCTGAATGTCTCAGGTAAAAAGCAATTTTCTGTCCCTTGGAAGACGGGAGGAGAAAACAGACAGCATATAACATGCTAGTAAATCAAATCTCTAAAGCCAGAGCAAAATCTATTAAGTTGTGCATATAAATGAGTTTATCTTTATGACACCTGCCGTGATCTGTACAACTGCAATTGTGTCATGAATCAAACTGCGTAGTTGCTAGTCACTCTGTTGAGGCCTTGTGAGGAGTCTCACATACAGAATCTGTTTTGGGCTTTTTAGACCTTTATTAACAGGACAGCTGAAGAAATGAAAGGGGAAAGAAAGGGGAATGACATGTAGCAAAGGGCCGCTGGTCAGACTCGAACCCGGCCCGCGGTGTAGAGGAGCCAACCTCTGTATATGGGCGCCCGTTCTACCAACTGAGTGATTCGGGTGCCCAAATCTGTTGTCTTTCACTGTGAGACGCACTTCAAACCTCAAACTGTCGTTCCTGCCTGGTACTCATTTTGATTCCCAAAACCACCCATCTGTTAGCTTGGAGCCATTCGTACTCTGACATTCTGGATGAAGTCACGTTGACAGGTAAAACACCTCTAGAGAAATCCCCTGCATACCCAAACACCAACCCCTTTTCCAAATTCATATGATCTTTACGATTTTTTTTAAGGCTAAAAGAGAAGTCTTAAGATTACCTATTTCAGGGTGTTCAAGATCAAGTTCAGTTTACACAATTTCAGTCATTTTAGGACTTTTTTGGGACCAGAAGACACCAGGGGAAGAAGAAAATTAACAAGATTACAGGGAGGAGAAAGGCGAGGAGACAAAAAGTGTGTCATGGAACCATGGGAATGTTGTCATGGCAACGCCCTGAGGAATTTGTTCCCCTTTTTGAAAGTGGCACTCTGCGCTACGCCGAAAACAGTACGAAAGGGAAACGGAGAGAAGGAGAACAAGGAGAAATGAGAGTAAGGTAAAGAGTGGAGAAAAGGGGTGGACACCCCTGTGAAAACTTTAAAAGTAGGTCTCCAGGGGATTTATTGCAGTCTGTCAGACACCTTCACTTAAACAGCACAAGAGAGTTTAGGGGGGGAAATAGCAATAGATCTTTTCTAACAGTTTGGGAACTCTGAAAGTTCACTTCAGATAAAATATTCAAGACTAGATGAAATTGTTTAAGGACACTGCACAAAAAAGTTGCAGTTGCATGAATCACCCCATCAGAGGCGGTTAGTCGTTGGCTTCTAGCACCTTAAAAGATAGTGAAGCGGAGTTTTCTTCAAAAGGTAGCATGCATCAAGTCAGTTACGATTCCGCAGTCTCAAGAGTTTGTTGCATCTTCATCACTTCACTTACTCCTTTACACAATTAGTAAGCCACAATGGTTCAAACTGCATAATCTGCTAAGTGCTTTGTAGCACTGAACGATTATTTGCATTTGCAATAATATCACGATATGTTAAAAGGCAATTTCCTTAGTCTCACACAATCAGTCTGCAACTCCACAACTTGGCACGCAAGCGCTACGCCGTACACTGAGCAGAGCTCAGTCATTCAAACAACTGGGTTGTGGTTTAAAACCTTTACAGCCATTTTAATAAAATGAAGGGTCCAACTGCTGCTGACGGCTGGTAGAGTTTGTGACTGTTAAATGCCAACCAGTCTACATTTAATGCAAATTCACAGCTGTGTTTATACTCGTTGTTTACATCACTCCAAGCGCTAGCTAATGCTACCATTGCATTAGCTGAACTTTACAGAGCCTATAATGTGTGTGTATATATATATATATATATATATATATATAAAATGTGTAACACCACTTGAGCTACGGTGAATCTTTTTGTGTATATGGTTGGAATGACAGAACACTTCAGTTGAGTTGAACACCTCACTGTCTGTCTATGTCTCTAAACGATAGGCATGCCTTGGGAGTGAACTTGAAAGCATTCTGGGATTTGGTGTCTTTTATCCACATGAGCCAAAAACACATTTTCTGGCTTTTCTCAGCCTAGAAGGCACTAATTTCTAAAACATTTTCACATTTCTACTACATAAGTAACCCAAATTAAAGATATATTCATCTTTCTAAATGGTGAAATATCCCTTTAAGTAAAACTGAAGATGTCCAATGACTGAGCAGCAAAGACAAGACAACAGTTGCCATGACACGACTGATGCACTTGTCTGGCAAACCATCCAAAGCTCACCTCTTGGTCATGGCCGTTTATCACACTTCCCTTTCCTCTGTATCTACATTTAACAAATATTTCCCCTCTTCCAATTCCTCCATCATGTATTGAAGGCTTGGGGGTATACCAACAATTGTGATCAGATAAAATGTTGGGCCAAGCATCCCCCAGATTGAGTGTTGCAGCCATCTCCCCAGGGGGTATGCTGATAGGCTTTGTTTGTTCTTAAACTGTGCAGAAATACAGCCATACACATTGTACTATATTTAATGAAGTTTGGGTAAATAATTAAGTGGAATCATTTCTGACTTTGCATATGCATTTCTTCACATTCAGGAGTGTGTTTGTGAGAGACAAATGGACAAATGAGAGACGGTTTTGATTACTGTCCTTAACCAAACTCAAACCATTCCTGCAGGCCATCAGGCAATCACCAGCTAATGCTATTACTGCTCCGTCTGCTTGGCCAAACAGACTTAAGTACACACAACATGCATCTCTCCTACTGTGCTATGGCGAGCAAAGTCTGCCTCAGTCTGTTCTGAGACAGGTTAGCAGACCCGCCTTCCACCATCCTCCCTCTCACACTCACCCCTGCCGCTCTATAGGAGGGAGCTGTATAATCACAGCTAATTAGCCTTCTACAGTAACTAATGGTAATGACAAGCACTGATTTTTTAAAGATATGATAAAATGATATGGGGGAGTCTATTAGGGACCAAGTTATATTCCCTTTAATATGACAGCTAACTTGTCTTGTATCCTGCATAAATGATTATAAGAGTTATCTGCATGCTGTAAGCAAGCATACATATTTCAAAGGGTTACGTGCAGCTGACAGAAGATCATTTGCACAACACATTAGCTTTTCCGAATGGCAGACTGTGGCAATGCCGTTAAAGTCAAATGAATACAAAGACATTTTTAAGGGTTACAAAAAGAAGATGAAACAGCCTTGTTTTAAGATTTACCCTGCACTTGAGCTGATCCAATGTGGGTTATTAAGGGGTTTCATAAGGCTACAAGTTTTTTTCTAACCCATAGAAGAACATGCATTTGCTTACCTTAATTAAAACTTGACTTAAATTTAAAAATGAACGCAAGATTTCACATGACAATTCCTGCATGCTAGCTGCCTTTAAGTCCCAAACTATCTGCATGGTCCATTCTTTAAACACTGCAACTGATTCCTACGTCTATCATTTTCTGTCAATTGATGACAACAATAGCAAGCCGTTTTAACTAAAGACAGCATGATTTGTAAGAACAGGAAGGCTTCCTCATGTTCAATATTACTGAGTATTTTAATTTGAAGATACAAAATGAGTGTGGGCTGGTACCTCTAAATACTTTAATGCCTTCGTTAGATAGCGCCAGTAGAGAAATGAAAGGAAAACGAGGCATGGAGACTGGGGATGTTGCGGTTCATGGCTGGCATCTTAACCTTTGAGACATGGGGGCACCCACACTAACATACATCCCAAAGTCCTGTGTAATGCTATAGCCTCTAAACTGCTGAGAGTACAATGCTGTGTAAAAAAATGCAGGCTAATTAGCACAAGCAGCGTAGCTCATGTGTGAATGAAGAAGTGAAGCTTATTGATGCTGAAGAATAACACTGGAAGGAGAACATATAATTAAGCGGGTTATTAGGTCACTTGTGAATGTAAATGAATTAAAGGCAGCAGTAATAGAGTATTATGGAGGGTTGTACTGTGTGTGCTGTGACAGCTAATGAAGATTGGGCTTCTATAAAAGGCAAAAAATAATTTTCAGTTCATCTCTGATTAGTTCAGTTTTCTTCATTTCTGCTTCTTAACATACTATAGCAGTTAAATGTCATGCACAGGAAATACAAGTGATAAGTAAAATGTTAAAGATACAGTTGTCTGAGGATTTATGCATAATTTGCAATAAAAAAGTAAGTCCCAAGCCTAGGCCAAGAAAATATCAATAATTCAGAATTAAAACTAGAAATTGTTACCTACTATAGAAAGAACAGTCCCTAAGACAAATACATAATGTATCGATAGGAGAGAAATAGCAAAATGTGTTTCGTTTCATCCTCTTAGGTGTCAGTTTGCCAAACAGGAAAAATATTTTAAAAGCCACAGGTCAGATCAGTACAATTTAAACTGCTACAATTTCAGTTACAGCTTCATGTTCACACAACCCCCCTCCTCTTAAAAGCTCCATCCTAAACTCTCCATCTCCCTCATGCCTCCCATCGTACTCCAGCTTCTCTCTTTGATGTCTGTATTTGTTGATGCTCTTGGGTGAGGAGCCATTGTACAAAATGGTCCCAATTACGATGGCACTTCCCCCCTTTTGCACTAATCCTCCCTAAAAACAAATTATGCAAAACGGAGCGAGAGAGGAGCCAAGAGATTTTGCCCTTGCCTGCTCACACTCTTTTTAAAATTTATTTTGGAAGCAGCAGCGAGCTCTGTGGAAGGGATCTTTCACTTCATTGTCTCCTGTGTGTGTGTGTGTGTGTGTGTGTGAGAACTTTAATGAATGGTGAAAAAAACATGTGAGACAGAAGAGCCAAAGGCACAATGACACAACACACACACACAAACAAACTCTGTAACCATCCTGACAGTCAAATGGTATTTGCAATTCAGTGTGTGTGTGTGTGTGTGTGTGTGTGTGTGTGTGTGTGTGTGGTGTTAGCAGTGGTTTGGTTTTATCTAGTATTCAGCTCAGGCCTCAATACACAATGAAAAGGAAAAAGTCTAAGTGAGATTAATACATTGTGTGAACAGTCAGTCAATGTCACCCAGCTGTTACAATAGTGGTGAGGATCTGTTATTACCGAGAGGTGTCGGCTTGTTAAACCTGGATTTAAGCCTACCTCACCCTGCTTTAAAACTGCATTCTGTTTCCTTGTTGTTTTAGTTCGGATGTTACTATCAGTTGCTTTTGTGCGTTAGTCTAAAGGGCTTACATGCAAAAACATTTCCTACAAAAAAGCAGCTATAAGTTTTATTTTAAGACATTAAAAAGGGCAAATCTAAAGATGTTGAATATGTGCACCACATATCTATTCCCCTGTGTTTGTTCTCTGCTAATGTGGTTGGTAAACAGGTCAGCCACAGAATGAATGTAATGTTTCTGGACTGTATTCAGCCCTTCACTGTGTGTGTGTGTGTGTTGTGAGAACTCCCCTAATGCCTCTCTGCGACCCCGTCTCTCACAATTAAATGTGTTGACCTCAGCACGATTGCAACAAGTCATCCGAGAGAGCGAGAGAGAGAGGTCACATTACTGTTGTGATGTGTCTTAGTGTCCCAGTTTCCCTGCTCCCAGTTTAAACTGGGAGTCGGACAGAGACTGACACAGAAACCAGTAAGATCTAAAGAGTATAGGCTTGTTGGCTGGTAAAGACCCTATAAATAATAACCTTCATTTTGAATACAATCCACCAATTTGCCTAACAATAGTAATTTTTCAGAAACTATGTATTTTCATGACCAACTGTTGGAACTCAAGCTAACAAGCTACATGCTAATGAAAGCGCTTGGACTTTGCAGGGTAGGACTGCTTGATTTGGCAATTCGACACTAGTTTCCCCCAATACTCAGTTCTTTTAGACAGGCTCAAAAACAAACTACAACTTGTATTTCCTCTTCAAAATGTTGCGTGTGACAACTTAAAATTTAAATCTACAATTAGATCTCCATTTAAAAATACACCAGTCTTCATCAAATCACTGCTACAACAAAAAAGACCGTCCTACCACGGATAACAGAAACCACACAGATTTGCGCTTTTGTTCAAATGAAACCCTGCTGCAGAGTAGGCACACTCTCTTTGCTCACAGGAAGTGAGGAATTGAAACTTGAGCGAAATCCAAGCTGTCTGCTGAGCAGCAGTGAGGGAGGCTCTGTCAAGAGGAAGCTTCCCTCGCCAGAGTCAAATCTTTTCTTTGACCACGGGCCCACATCTTTCAAACTCTACATTTCCGTTTGTAGCGCAGGCTTTTCTGTCATAAATTCCTAGTGACGAGTAAACGGACTTCGATGAGTAAAACTGGCAGAGTGCTCCTTTAATTTGCATTTGGGGTGGATCCTGCATCCCCCCAGGGCACAAAGACCCAACTATGTTTTTTTTATTTTTATTTTTTATTATTATTACTACATACTGTAAAAACACAAACTTCAATCATCTACAGATACATACTGACTGGCACCAATATCATCTTTAAACCAAAGTCCTTAAAAGTCCTGGTGTTTAAGGATCTAAAAGCAGGTTTAAGGTTAAAGGTCTCACATCTGTAAGCATCCACTCTAGTAAAGTGCTAGGCCTTAAACCCTAAAGAGTAGTCTTTACCTATGACCTCCCTGGTCAGGAAAGAGAGAATACACTTTAATTACAGCAATTAATAAAAAGGTATCACGTTGAGGATGTGGTCATACCAGCTTCCACTTACATTTCCCTCATTTTAAATCATACCAGATTTCACTGCATACACACTCAATCACCCGCTCACTCGGAGGCCTGTGGCGCGAGAACGAAGCTTGGGGTCAACACTGGGTCAATAGTGTCTTCAGGAAAAAAAAAAAAAATGAAAACACCAGCACCAGCTTCATGTGAACACCCAAACACTGCACCTAGCAACCATCGCTAAGCCGAAGCAGCCTTATCGATCAGCCCGGCAAGGAATAAGCCTGGAAATGGCTGACTAAGGCCGACATCCTCGGATGGGTCATGGGTTGAAATAACAGATCAAGACATGAATGTTGAGAGAGAGAATTTTTTTATATAAATAATTCTCACACAGCAGCATTATAGAATTCTTTTTGGCTTAGAGACGTACACAAAGCAGGCGGACACAAAAGGAAACACACAGCAGCAGCACATTGAGGTACAAAGTGTGCTGATCAGTGTCATTGTACAATGTAACACCCACGCCGATGCATCGTCAATAGACTGGCCTTGCTTGCACTTTGCATCATCCCGTTGAAAATAAAACAACAAAAGCAGACACAGTTGCAGTAGTGAGGTCAGACGAGCAGGTGGAAGAACGATGATGTACAATTCTGGGGCAAAGGCAGCCTGGCAATATCCCCAGCAGCAAGAGGCAAAATGCTTTAGAAAATATACATTTCCTGACAGCAATGATGCTGAATAGTTTCCCCTTCCTGTCTGTACCTGCAGAGATGTGATGCAGAACTAATGTTATGATAAATGGACTTGGGCAGCGCTGCCAGCTGTAGAGAAAAAGTAAGAAATAGAAATTGTGATAAGAGTTCATGCACTTGGAGTATCAAGAAAAATCACATAACATGACTTTGGTTCTCATTTAATTTTATGAGCCTAATGCATCACAAACGCTACTCCTTTCTTCAGTGAGTTTTACATATAGAATGTATAAAATAAAGTGGTCCCAAGCGCTGCAATGCCCTCCCTTCTCTTCATTGAGGCCTCTGTGTTTACAGGCTTGTGGTGATGCGCAATGTGCTATAGGTGCCAAAAAGAAATCTATGTTTGGTTAAAGTTATCGATTAAATGTCCTTAGGTTTTGTCTTGATCAGTGTCTTTTAATAGAGCAAATAATGTTATATCTTTCCAACCATGGCATTTCTCGTAGACGTGTATGGTTTCTGACTGGGAACCATTCCACGTAAAATTGAACACAACAAACAACATAGTCCGTGCCTGGCATCATGGCGGTACCGAAAGTCAGAAGCAAGCAGCAGAGTCCTATTTGACTATGACTGTCAGATAAAAGCAAGTGCCTTGCAGTGGAAAGTGGTAAAATATGTGGACAGTTTATTACAGGGAAACATCCCACAAATTTAAAAGTAGCCTACATTTGACAAACAAACACAAGAAGGCTAACCTAGCTTACCTTAACAAGGTAAAGGAGAACGCCGAGCCCCCTTTAGCCAAAACAGAAGCTAACCCCGGTAACGTTACGGTCATGGGTGTATGGATACGTAGGGCCAGGCAGCATGACGGAGACAACCGCAGGACAGAACACTACGGGCGGCTTTCACCGGCAACACAATAGCTGGTTAGTAAATACGCAGGAACACCAAAAGCAGGGGGGAACGTGGGTTAATATGTGGATTAATACTGGGATGTCTGCACAACTGTGTGAGACAACTCACTTCAAAAAATTCGACACTTTACTCAAACCAAAGTTCAAAACACCTGCTGATGTCGGTCTTTAGTCTGTTGGCTGTTTAGGTTTATCTCCTTTTGATGAGTTATTATTACACAAGTATTTCCGACCTTTTTGAATCCCTCGACCAATAACCCACATTACAAAAAAAAAAAAAGACTAAAACTAAGCATTTTCAAAACATAAAAACTAAACTAGCAAATCTGCTTTAAAAACTAAAACTAAACTGAATTTGAAAACAAAAAGTCAAAATGAAATAAAAATACTAATGAAAAATGCAAAACTATAATAACCTTGGTTTGGTACTGCCAATTTGTTTTGTCATGGTCAAAAAAGAAAACATGGCAGAGGATTGTGGTATCAAAAAGCAAATAAAAAAAAAAAAAAGGATTCATATTGTTCCCTGAATTGTGCAGGCCTGGTTGTCTGTACTGTGTGTTCCACAGCATTCGGGGATGGGAGAAAAACGTGCTCTGGTTTATTGGCATTTCTTTAAACCAATCACAATCAACTTGGGCAGTGCTAAGCCCCGGTAAAGCCATGGTGTCTCTGTAAAATAGCCTCAGGAAGGAACTTGTTTTGGTGGAACATGTGTACGTTCAAAGGTTGTTTTAGGCGTGCAACAGAAAACTCAGACTGGACAAATAGTCTAGCTAGCGGTCTGGATTTAACCTGCAGAGATCTGAGAAAAGGTTAACCTTAGTCCTCAGAAATCCAACACAAAGGAAGCCCAAGGCAATGGATATTCAGCCTAAATGAGTGAAATCCGGCGGAATTTCCATCGGTAACGGAGAAATCCTGGAAGTAGAACGTCAAGGATATAGACTACTTAAATCCTATTCTGATTGGGTTTTTCTGGCCGATTCTTGTCATTTTATTTAGCTAATTTAATTGTCTGTCTCTGAAGAACGAGTAAGAGCCAGCGCAGAAACATAGGCGGTTGTTGGGCTGACTGTTACCAGATGGAAAATATGAACATATTAAGTAAGTAATCATTTAGTTGATTAATCAAATTTAAATATTTGGCATCTGTTTGCTAATCGATGCTGTCGTTCATTTCTGTAATGTTTCAAGTTCTGTGTCAGTGTCGTCTGAATAATTTTGTGTTACAGTCAAAACAAGACATTGGATTATGTCACTTTAAAAAAATGCAATTATCTATTTTATAGACAAAACAATTCATTGAGGAAAGCATCGGCAGACAAATTGATAATGAAAATAATCGTAAGCTGCAGCGCTACAAAGCTTCTAAGAAAGTGGCAATAGAATTCATCCACCACAATATCAGTGTTTGATTTATTCTTTCATACCTGGAGAAGGTATGGTCTCTATCAGACAACTCCAGCTAGCATTTTTACATCTTTAAAGTCACTGTGAATATTTTTGGACCATATTTTAAGTTATTTTGATTGCCAAACTTTTAGTTTGTAGAAAAATATAAATTGGTGAAGCCTGCGTGTTCTTTTCAGCTCACTCATCACAGTTGAGGAGGAGATTTCCAAATGCTACACTTAGTGGCTTTCACTGAAACCATTATTCTGTAACTATACCATCTTTCAATAGGAACAGAATGAAATACAGTGTGTGGCAGACTCATGACAGACAGATCCTATTCAATGTGTCAGATGGTTATTCAAACTATGAATAGCCCCGGAGTGGCTCTCTAAGTGGCCACATAACTCAGTCTGAGTGCACCCTGAACGGGCCGCTGTGCATCTTCAGAGGTAATTCAAACCATTAGCCACAACGAGACGCACTGAACATGTGTCAGAGCAAAAATCCAAAAGGAAAGCAAAGATCTGTTTGAATAATAAAAACCAAATCCTATTTTCTTTCACCTGGAACCTTTTAACAAAAAAAATCTACCAGATCTGGTTCAAAGAGGAGGCCAAGGAACAGACTGGAGGCTCAGTAACAGAACAAGCTCCCCGGGGAGGAAGAATAGAAACGCATCTGGAAAACATATAAGCTTAATGTGCCTTCCACGCAGGAGCAGAGTATGGATGATTCCTGAAATACAGATTACTGTGAAAACACACCGCTTACCTCTGGAATCCTAATCATCCTCAGTGCTGCAGCAGAGAAAGTGCTCAGAATAAACCAGCAGCTTTAACTCTCTTGCAAAGACTCGGCAAAGTGCTGGCAGCCAAAAGCATAAAAGGGCATTTGAGATGGAAGGTTGTTTTCAGTGTGGCAGACTTCCAATTTTCAAATTATACACTGTGGAAATGTTATGCATTTACTCCTTTAAGTGAAGCATAAAATCACCAAAGTTACCCTGATACCTTCACTTTCAGTTGACATTCAAAGTCATTTTTGTTCGCACCACAATAGACCTGCACGATTAATCGTTATAAAATCGCAATCTCGATTCACCCTGTTCACCAATTCATTTTTAAATAACTTTGATTTAAAAAAAAAAATTTAATCTTTTTTTCCCTCATTTAATGTTACAAGCCGACTGCATCCCAAACGCTACTACTTTCGTCTGTGAGTTTCAAACATATTGTGCAGGCCTGCGCCACAGCTCCAAAACAAATCAGAAAGAGGATGAAGCAAAAAGAGAAAGCCCAAAGTGATCCGGCTGGTTTGTAATTCTAACATAAAAGGATATACAGAGTGTTCCGCCTACCTGTATTGGATTTGACTGGCAACCCTGTTCCATCTGTTTGGTAGTCATCTGCTAAGCCCGACAGAGAACATTGCAGATACAGATTCTACTAACAAAATATCAGAAATCAAAATATGAGGCATTAAATATCCAGCATTATATTGGAGTTGAAAATCTCTACTCTGAAGTAGCCTACATTGTGCTGACAATGCCTCTTATTTTACCTAAACATTTGAAAAAGCAGAACTTGCACTGAGCGGTCACAGGCGGTTTTACCATACGGCATCGGTAAAGCGCGTGTAGCAAACACACATAGTGGTAGGGCGGTGGAAGCAGGGAACCAGCCTGAGCACCGTGCAGAACGGCCTGAGAAATGTGCGCAACAAAACAATGTGCTGGAGTGCCCAAATTAAATTCTGTAAATGCAAGCAAACTAGAAGTTCCTTGGGGAAAAAAGGAGAAGTGGGCATCCAAAACTTGCTTAAAACAAACAGTAAAATGCTCTTTGCATTCCTAATTGAACATTTGTTCTTATTTAGCACTCAGCCTTTATAAGTTATAACTGGCAGGTCCCTCACATTTCCTACCCAGTTATAATATTATTGTTGTGTCCTATTCACTTTGTGGCTTGTACTGTGGTGATATTTGAGAAATAATATGACTAATGAGTGCCCTGAATTCATTTTTTAGCCATCATCATCATCCAAGAACTGTTACAACCCTCTTCTACAGTGTCAAATGTTTCCCTCATTGGCCTTGCAAGCAGATCATTGGCTTGAAAGATAAACAGGGTGCAACTGGGTGACCAGAGGCCAAGATCAACAATAGACTAGGAATAACAGAGCTATGAAGGACTCAATGTCTTGCTCAAGGGCACTTCTGCAGAGCAGATACTTGCCATAAACAGGGGTTTGAACACCCTGCTGAATGACTTTTTACACTAAGTTGCAATGCAAGTATTTTTCAAATAATGACACTCTATTTAAACCTTAAAAGCTGTCTAATGTGCCACAATATAGATTATGTAAAACAAATATGGAAATATTTAAACAATTCTGAAAACAGTTTGTCTAGAATCATATATTTTTAGTAAATTTAGCAGCACTAGACAACAACATTGTGTTTCATTTAAGACATACACTTTTCTGCAGAGATTTGTACATATACTATACATATCAAGATGGAGCGGAAGTACATAGGAGGGCGTATGAGAATTCAAGTCTCACTCTGTTAGTGATTTAGATCAGTGCAGGGAGGTTCATGAATATTTTTGATGCCTGAATTTGAGCTAAACCCAGCAGTCATAGTCAATCTGCTGATAAATTTGGGGTAATCAATAAACGGTTTGGTCTATCCCATGGTACCAGGCAACATCTTGAGATATGTATTTAAGTTACATAACTATTAAACAAAGAAAAAGGAGCAGATTTGAAAAATGATATATATATATATAAAAAATCATTTTTGCTTGATAAATGGCTTAAACAATAATATCAAGTATCAAAATCAATTCATCGAGTCGGACTGATCAAATCTGATAAATGGGCTCTGCAGCCTGTAACAATGATGATTACGATGCTGCTTTGGTAACACACACATTAGAATCAAATAAAAGGACTGCTTGCAATAGCGGATTACCTCTCTGGTAACAGAAATTCAAACCAACAAGTGCTTGATTTCTCACTGTTTTCCCCCTATATTGTAAATGTCTGTACCAATGTCATGCGCACCTTTTCCCTGTAAAACACCATGCAGGTATTATAATCTGCACAAATGTTACTGTCTACAGTTGTGGGTGGCTGAGGTTAGCTAGATTCAGATTTCAGCAGGCCTTTTACAATCTGAGGACAGGGAATCAACTAGCAGAGGTAAGCAACAGGAGAAACATTAAGAGCAGTAAAAACAAGCTACTTTAGAGATAGGCAGTACACAAATCCAGAGGGCCTACTTTTCCATATCCATGATAAAAAAATAATACATTTAATGTGTATTTCAGTATACATTTACACTATATGTCGTTCATTTTAATGCATTTTTAATGGCTAAAAAATAAAGCTACCTATAGGGATATTTTCTAACAGAATAGGGTACAGGAACAGGTGTTCATTCTGTAGTTAATATATCTCTACACTAAATCCCATGTGAAAAACAGGCTATTTTATCAGTCTACTGACAGACAGATAGACAGACAGGGTTCTGGCACAGACTAATCCTCTATACACACCTCCCGTATAAGCTCCACTGCTCTTTCTAATCGACATCGAGCCACAAGCTTGTTCCCTGCCAAATCCTATGCCACATTAAACCAACTGGTGACATTTTGTTGCAGGCGGAACGGAGACGCACCTGACCAGTGCGTTGGAAACGTCGGTCGTAGAAGAAAATGGAGTGAAAATGGGAGGAACATTCGGCTTTAGCCTGCACAAAAATGGGCGCTAATTAGTAAGCATGCAGCTCAAACCACCGCCTTTCTACAAATGTGGGTGCATTGTGTTTTCCTGCGTGTGTACGCCATGCAAAAACAATAACAAACGCGCCCTCCCTTTCCGTACGTGCTCCCATGTGTCCTCACCATTGCTGTCAAATGCAAAGCCGATTGAAAATTCAAATAGATTTACCTGGCTGCGGTCTCTGTCACCTTCTTCTTCTTCTTCTCTCGCTTACTTAAATGGTTCTCTCTGCTTCTCTCCGGCTCTGCATTTCATTTCTGAAGGCCCATATTCGCAGCTCGACGGATGGATGGATGGAGAGAGGTGGAGGAGGAGGAGGAGGAGGAACAGGAGCGGAAGCCTTTGAAGTGAAGAAATCTGGGTCCTGCTCGCGACCCAGCTGCGTGGACTGGATATATGTCGTTTCCAAGGCAGCGTTCATCGACCTGACAAGCGTCAAGCTGCAGTCTAGCGTGGAGAAAGACCACGTCCTGTTCACATTTCAAAATAAAAGTCTCAATTAAAGTTAGCAAAAAGAGGCAACATTTTTTTCGATCTGTTCTATTGTTTTCATCCTGATCTATAATATTACCTTAAAACTCCTATTAAACAGCTGCAAATTATCTTCAGATAATTTGTGTGGTCTTTGTCAAATGAACAGATAACATAACTATTATTTTATATAAATAAATTAAATATACCATGTAAATATTAGCAGTAATATAATTGTCTCTTCTCCACCATGGCCATCTCTAACCCATTAACTTTTTACCAGATTTTATGT
This sequence comes from Percina caprodes, assembly GCA_013375575.1. Lineage (NCBI taxonomy): Eukaryota > Metazoa > Chordata > Actinopteri > Perciformes > Percidae > Percina > Percina caprodes. The sequence continues at coordinate 1,178,968 of JABXJD010000028.1, read as the reverse complement.
ACTAAAGCATAACATGGGAAAAGCGTTTGATTTGCAAGTGGCAAATTATATATTTTATATGTTGACCATTAGCCCATACAGTGCTGCTCATAAGTTTAGGAACCCATGCTATAAAGTTGACTAAAAAGTGTAATAAAAAAATTAGGGAAAGAATAGGCAGGCAGACGTTTATTTTAAAGGCCAGTTATTTCATGGATCCAGAATCCATATGCCACATAATCACATACCCTTCACCATACCTAGAGATTGGCATGGTGTTATTTCAGTTAGCCTAATAGCTGGTTGGATTTGCATTGAGATATGATTTATGGATATACCCCACCAATCTCTATGTATGGTGAATGGTGTGTGTGTGTGTGTGTGTGTATATATATATGAGAGAGAGAGAGAGAGAGAGAGAGAGAGAGAGAGAGTGATGATGTGGGGCTATTTTAATTCCAAAAGCCAAGGGAACTTTATCAGGATGCATAGTATCCTGGATCCATGAAATAACTGGCCTTTAAAAATTAAAATCTACCTGCCTCTATGATAATTTAACAGAGGGATGTGTATATTTATGCCCCCTGTATTTTAAGGAAGAAAACGTATTCATTTACGATACAGTATTCATTCACAAAGAAAATTGGTGTCCATAAAGGTTGAAGTTTTCCTTCTTTTTTTTTTTTTTTTTTAAATTAAAGGCATTACAACCAATTTCCAAAAGATGCTTTTTTTCCCCCTTTCTTTTTTTTTTTTTAATTCCTCTTTTTAGTCAACTTTAGCATGGGTTCCTAAACTTATAAGCAGCACTACATGGGCCAGGAGACAGAACTTGAAATAGGCTCTTACATATCAACTTCAAAGAACTGAGTTTTACAAAAGTGCATGGCGTAACGTCATACCTTTTAACCATATACCTTACAATTTATCTGATTTAAATTCTCACCTTTTGCTTGAACATTTCTTGTTGCAATATTGTGGGTGAAGTGAGCGTAAACAGATTTGTTTGCAACGTTAGCTACTAGCTAACCAACCGCTACCGCTACAAATAATTCTATTACTGCAATGAATTATCTCTCCAAATATCACATTACAGTCATATCAATACTTAAAGCACAATTGTAGTACAATAGTGCAATATTAGAGTGCCTTTGTGTTAAACGTTAAATGTCTTAACTGTTGGTATTTGTAGATAGTGGTACTTCACGCTAGCTTGACGCAGCTCAAACGAACCAAAGAGATGCAGCATATCGGTCAAACGGCGCATGCGTATCCGAAGGGTTGCGACTGCAGCCGGTGATAGCCGAGGCCACCACCCACTCCTTTGAGCATCATGGACGAAGGGGCAGAGGGGGAGCGCCTCGCTGAGGAGAGAAGGAGCCGCTGCTTACATGACACTTACATGGAAACACGTGTGGATTAGAGGCCAATTTCGCCATAATTAAACGAAATACAGCGACAAAATAATTACCATATTAAAATTAAAAAAAAAAAAATCCAGATAAACAAGCTAATTTCACTGGCGTCCTTCCACCTATATAATTATGGATATAGATACCAGATAGAAGACCTAATTTTCCTCTAATATAAAGGGTATATATTATTGAAAACATTTAATTTCAATAATATGGGATTTTAATTTTTACACATATAGCCTAAAATATTCTAATATGTGTATTAATGTGATTGAAATATATTTTTTTTCAAATAACGTGTGTTAAAGAAATGTTATACAGTAGCCTATATAAATATTTCAGATCAAAAGAACATTGCACTGGAAAAGACATATTGCAGATCAAAGTCTAGTCTATTGCAGACTATGGTTCACAGTAAACACAGTAGATTTAGTATCTATTAAATCCTATTTACCCAGCACTAACCTGTTAGCTAACCCTCATACCAACAACTTGTAGAACTATTAACATATCGGGAAAAAACTATAACTGCACATTTTCCTTTATTTTTGGACACCATTGGTCATCTCACAAAGTCCTGCCATGTCCCAGCTCCACCACTGGGCGGCGCTGTTGCTTTGTGTGTATGAAGGAATCTCCTCCTACAGGTTGCTTGGGCCTCTGTCGCTGTCCATGGTGCTGATTTAAGATGCTGCTGAAAACAAACGCTTGGAAAGAAACAACCTGGTTTGAATATCTAAGCTTACAAAGAAAGCCTAAAATAACACAATACAGCAAGAAGCGGTCACATCGTGCTTCCTCTGATGCTTTATAGCCTTTACTGTTGATTGTGATTGTATACTTTGGCCTTTGGCTTACTGTAGTGCCACCTTGTGGATCTATGTGGTAATCACACCTGGTTGGTGGCCAGCTGCGTGAGGCTGAGCATCACAGAGCTCTGCTTTTTAAAGGCGCAGTAAGTCATTTATTACCTTTATCGACCTCAACCTGCAGCCCATTAGAATAGCAATTAACCCTTGTGTTGTCCTCTGTCTTTTTTGCCACTGTATAAAGTATTAAGTCTAAATTATCTCCGGATTGTGTTCTTGATCTTGTTAGCAAACTTCATTCCAATTTATTAACTCTGGTTTTACACTTCTTTCTTCTTTGTATGAAATTATACCTAGTTCCTGAGTTTAAAAAAAGGAGAAAATATGAATTATTTTGACTAATAGTTAAGATCAGAGGACGTTGAGTGGATCACAGACTGGCCTACGTCACACGTTTAGTCAGGATACTGTTTTAAAAACCATTTAATTTTTTTTTTCAAATGCTATACATTTGAATAAAACCAAAATCAATAAAAGTAGAGATCTGAGATCCTTTATTTCACTTGGAAAGAGCGTTGTATGGAACCAGCCATGTTATTTTGGGGCGATTTGCTTAAAAGAAAACCAAATTTCTGATAAAAACTTTGAATGCGGGTCAAATTTGACTCAAGAAAAACAGGAGGGTTAAACGAATAAGCTGTGGCACAGTTAACTGTGGCCTGTAGACGTGCAAGAATGGCTTCAAATCCCAGCAGAAGAGGTAGCACTAAACTGTATGTCATGACACAAAAATCTAACAGTAGTACATTTGCTAATTACCTTTTGGGCTCAAAGGCCTTCTGATTTCAATACAGTACCATTAGTCATTGTTAAAAAGCGTGAAATGCATGTGGGGTTAAAGTCTCTTTAAAAGCATTGAATGACGTGTAATTTGTAAGAAGTCTAAGCATCTGCTGAAACAAACATGGTCATTTGCAATCCTGCACAGACTTTTTTATGGTCATTTTGTGTAATTAAACTTCACCTGCATCACACTGAGCGGCTCATAAAAAAAATAAAAAAAAGCATACTTCACTTTGCCAGCGTGAGTATAGTACTCATATCATGAGGGTTTCCTGAATGGCTCAATGGGAAGAACATGGCACTGAAACATAGTCAAGGCTAAGGGTTTAATAAGCGCCAGGTTCAGCTCTTTTCGCGCACTGTGCAGCACTTTGGACAAAAGCTCCCACTGATTGGCAAAATAAAAGAACATAACAGTAGAGTGGACTGGGTAGTCAACGCAGGGAGCTGGGGCCTTTACTGTTATTATTCAATTCCCCAAATGTCACAGCTAGGTGTGTAGCTGTTAACCATATGAGAGGAGGAATGCTAATATTCAAATAAGACAATTTTCCACACATTAGAATAATATTTTAATAAATAAATAGCAGCATCACACAGAAAAAAAAAATACATTGTGTGGATGACGGCATACTCATTGTATAAACTCAATATGTATCATAGACAAACATTCACAATTAAAATGGTTTATAAAAAAACAGCCACTGCATAACAGAATGAAGTTCAACACATAAAATGATAGCTAACCCATGAGCGCCAGATCACACAAGAGCAAGACAAACCAGACAACTGGTCTGTATCAATGCAAATGACACCTCAGGGTTCAAGAGTCAATGTTTAATGCAGGGAATGTGCATTGGACAAGTTGTGTTTGCCAAACTCTTGAACAACCTGCAGCTCTGGCTATACTCCGAGCCGTTTAGTGACAGAGGTTTTGGAAGATAGGTGGGAAAGCTGCAGGGTTGAAAGGCAGCTTGGACAATAGTATCTTAAGGTCCCCTCACTATCCGCTAGCTGCCTGTAAAAAAAAAGGTCTACAGAGACCACGTTAAACGTGTGACATAGCTTAGAGCACCTTGAAAATTTGAAAACTTTAAAATCTTGTGAGTTTAAACTTACTGCTGCGTCTGTTATCAAACTACCTTTCCCACTGACAGAAAGGGATTATTCACTTTCTTAGAGTTAGATGAGAAGATCGACACCACTCTCATGTCTATGAAAATATAAATGTAAATATGAGCAGATAGTTAGTTAGCTTAGCATAAAAACAGTGAAGGTACACTTAAAATCAATAAGCCTGGCTCTGTCCAAAAAAGAAAAAAGGTGTGCCTACCAGCACCTCTGAAGCTCACTAACATGTTATATCTTATTTTTTTGTACAAAAACCAAAGTGTAAAAGTGACAAGTTGTGCTTTTATGGAGGGTTATATGGGTAGTTATACTTTTTCAATTTTCCATATTGTGCTGAAAAATTACTGGATGGATTTTTCCTTCAAGCTTGTACATATGCTCTGATTGTTTGAGCAAGAAACATTATCGAGTCAGACCATTTTCAAAGTCCCTGTATAATATTCTGAAGCAGTTCATGCTCGAACCAGTGCTGCTTGGAAACAAGAAAAAAGCCCAAATCAGCCCTCCTCAAATCTATAAATATGAAACTTTGTCACTAAACGGCTCCAATTATTTCTATACACACCAGACCTGGATCGAATTATTAATTGAAACCCCTCCTGATCCTTTCTCTGAGTGATTGCTTCCATCCGTCTGGACCACGAGCTGGACAGGATTGGCATCGGCAGGGACGACCCGATTCAATCAATTGCGCAAGACAGGAGTAATAAAAACACAGAAAAGTTACTGAATCAATCTCAGATAGCAATTTGAGCCAGGCCTGGTACACACACAGGTACACGGGAAACGTACAGTTATTACATTGCAACATACTGAGTTGGCTGGCCTGACTGTAGCTCTTTGCTTGGTCACAGCTGGATGGATCAAACACAACCCATCCAACTAGGTCAGAGAGTCCTCTCTTCTCCATTTTCTCTCAGTTTTTATCTTGTTTATGTTCGTATTGTTGATATTTTGCATTTTGATTAAGCTGAAATGCCTGCAGGATTTGCAAGCTATTTGCAATGTGCATTTTGTTGATTGCTCTTTTGTTCTTTCTTTCCTTCTTGCGCCGTTTCATTCCTTTTCGAGTGTTAAAGAGAGAACAAAATAAAAACTGAGTGAGGCAGAGAGGACCGTTTGAACATCACTTCGAACATGCATGATATTTGTAGGCCAAACATTGGTTGCTGGCTTGCCAACATTAGCTCATTTAGATCTCTCCTTGTGGAAAGAAGTGGTGCGAATGACCACTGCGTAAGTCTGTAGCATACAAATAGTGGATGAATTATACAGAGATGCACAGAATTAGAATGAAGTGACTCCCAGTACTTATGTTTCATTCTAATTGTATGCAGAGGTGGCTGCTGGCCTCAGGCTCTGGATTGGACTGGATTGGTCCAGTGCAAGCTTTGACCTTTGCTCTTTGACCTTAAAGGGGGGGATTATGGGTAAAAACTAATTTTTACCTTTGTAATTGTTTCTGTTCTATGGCTGGAGGGAGTATTACCAAACTTAATTATTGATCAGTGGGGAAAGTGACATCTACTTTGCAAGGCTGGAAGGAAAACTTAGTAGTTAACTGTGTCAATCAGTGTTTCTTGCATTTAAAGGGGTGTGCAAGCAATTTAGTATTGCATTTCTATAAAGTTAGGAGAATTAAAAGAGACAAATCAAACAAAGACTGGTCAAAATCAAAGCAGCTGAGACTGAGATATCTTGACTTTTTGTCTCAATCTCCAAAAACACAAACAAAATTCCTCAAATCAAGACTTTGTGTGAAAATATTTTAGTCTCAAGCGTAAGCCTGAAATACCGACGGTCACTATGACATCATCAGGGATCATTTTTACAAACTTTAGACGTTAGACAAGCAAAACGAACCTGATGTGTAATTCTGTTGGAGGGCTCCTTTAAGTGATCATATAAAATGTTTTTCTCACTGCATTTCCTTTACAACACAAACCATTTAGCTCTATTGAACTATACCTACAAAGCCAATCTATATGCATATGAGTTGCAGGTTATAGCTCCTTTATTTTCTCTTGTTGCTAAGAAATCTAAATTTGCCACGTTCAAAATCCACACAATATTGAAGTCTTTTTTTTAAGGCAGTACATTGCAGATATTTCAGCTGATGAAGATGCAGTGTGAAGGGAATTCCAGCGCCTGTCAGATGTCGAGAAAATGTGGGAGGGCGAGAAAATCAGCGTGACTTAGCTGTGAGGGTCACTGACCTGTCTTGATAAACTCAGGGACCTGTCTCTTAGTGTATTGACTTTCTGTTCGTTTTATGCGACGGATGAAATCTAAAGCTATTTGGTCTTGGAGTCACACTGGCGACTCAGACCCAATCTATTAGAAAAAGCAGTCAGAGATCAGAAAGTTTGTAACCATCAAGTTAGGGGTCAAAACTGCAATTCTTGGAGATGTTGGCGCGCTTGTCATCCTAAAACCCATCGTCACAGCATACATCTAACATAGGGCTCTGATGGAGTTTATTTTAATCCAAAGCTTATTGCTTAAATGTTCTGTTCTCTTTGGCTTTCACTGTATCATCTTTGCAAATTTGGGCTGAGGGGTCTTTGGAGAGGAAATGACTGATCTAATGGTTAAATAAAAACCATTCATTTTGTGTCCATCGGAGATGATGTTGTGAATCTCAAACAGATTTCTGCCCCGAGGTGATGTGGCCACTCTGATATGTAATCTGATAATATATGATATGTATATTAAGCAGGTGACTGACTGTTTACTTGTAGGACACCAAACTCAAAGATGCATATGCTAAATTTGCATTATTAGATTTGGGAAATATCGACATAGAAATGTCCTGGATTATTTAGATTGCTGATCCGTCCAAAATTCCATGGGTTTGGAAAAATAAAGGTAAGTGTGATTTGATAACAGCTGGGGAGGTTTTCTATTATTTTATGATGGTGAATCAGTGATAATGATGGCTAATCTATATATTTTGTTCCTTTTAAGGATGACATCTAAGAAACCTTTGTGTGCACCCTTAATATTCACATTTTTACTTTTAGATTGCTCCCTTTTATTTGAAACTTTATTGATTGTTGTTGGTGAAAAACCTTTAGAAGTTGGGGTTTTAACTCTTTCCTAAGTGGTTGTATTGGTCATCAGAAGCAAGAGGCTGACAGCTGCGTTAGACCAAAGGCCTGCGCCATGTTTTTAGCTCTTTTAGCCCCTTGTTCGATCCAAGGGAAGTGACCTCTCTGTGTGGAGCGACCACCAGATGGCACTGCGAGTCCACCAGTGATCTTTTACATTCCTTCATCTTGGTCCTCTCAGACAAACTTTGACTGCAGCCTCGAGTGAGTTCCCTTTTTGAGTGAAATCCCTTTTCTGTCGGCTGAATAGTTTCATTATACATGCTGGAAAGGTTCATTCAGGTATATTTTTATGACTGTCGCTGTTTGACCAGCACAAAAATAGATTTGGTTTAGCTTGCTTGGCGTGGAGAGAATCCACATAACCAGAGCTCGGACTGCATTTGGACTCGTGTGAAGGCATGAAGTCGTAGTTTGACCCCGTTGACGTCAGCGGTCGGCGCTTGACTCTGTAACCTGTATCAGAAGGACTTCATTACACGTCAACAATGACAATAAGCTCTTCAGTGACTACTTATCACATGCACACCAAACCTGTCAGAATCTCAGCTGGTACCTTAGTCCCCCCCATGAAGTACAACACGCTGGCTGCAGAGCACAGCGTTTATCCCCCATTTTTGTAATAAAAACCCAACATTTCGACGCCAAATACAAAACAAACATTAAACATTGTCTTTCATTCCAAAACCTTTTCATCTCAGAGGCTCTCTCGTAATCTAATTTCTCTCATACATTGCTAAGTAGTGCACTCAAGGCGGGGGGATAAGGCTCCTTCAACCGAGATTAGTCCTTTCACAATAAAAGGACCCACTGCAGGTTTACAGCCAATAAAAACGCTGTAGGCTTCCAGCACCAGCTTGTCGAAACATCGCTCGGCCCAGCGTCTGCAGGTTTAAAAAAAGAAGACGTTAAACAACAACAAAAAACACGCAATCACACACTGCTGGTGTGTTCTATGGACGTGGGGCTGTAGCTGATGAGTGACAGCTCCTGCTTCACCTCCGTTTCCGGCTCCGTTTCCGAAAGCATGTCGATGTTGTGGCATTCAGAGAGGCTGTGCGACACTATTCCGATTTGTGTTTCATCATCTGTCATGTCATCCGGGTCCACCGTCAGCCTCCCGTTGTCCCCCCTACCGCCGTTGCGACAGTTACTATTGCGGTCCATGCCGGCTTTCCCATGACTGCCCATCAGCAGAGGGGTCACAGCGTGCGACGAGCACGGCGGGGGAACCAGGAGGGTTTTGCAACTCTGTCCGGCTGCGTTGGCCCCCACATTGTACTGGCACCTTATGTAGCTGGAGAACGCTCTCCTGTAGGTCTTATTGAAGAGCGTGTAGACCAGAGGGTTGACTCCAGAGGAGATGTAGCCCACCCAGACGAAGACGTTGAGGAGGTCGTTGAGCAGCGACTCGTTGCAGGAGCCCCGGCACAGGACAAAGGTGACATTGGTGATGAAGAAGGGACACCACATGATGAGGAAGAGGAAGAACACGATTCCCAGGACCTGAGGAGAGAGGAGAGGAGAGGAGAGAACATAAAGTAAAAAGAGGTAAACGGAACAAAAGAGAAGAAATGAACAAAACCGGAGAAAATAAAATTGAATGAAAGAGACAGAAGCCAATAAAAGGAAACAAGGTAGGAAAAAACAAGAAAAGATAACAAGATAATAGAGGTTTCAAATCCTAGAAGAATAAAAACTAATTTATTTCAATGGAAAACAACAGTTTTGAAGTTAAGAGGTTGAAGTAATGAGGGGTTCACGAGTCTCAACATAGACCTTTACCATTTAGGAAAATTGAAAATGCTAATTGAATGCTCTCTAATTGAAATGCCTGCATCGAACGTAGATTGCTGTTTTTTAATATCATTGTCAGTGTGCAACTTCTACTGGGATTTTTATTTTTTGAGTGTTTTGATTTTCATTCAACATGAATTTGAATTTGGCAAAGCCACCGCCGAGCGCCCTCTGAACACTCAGATCAAAATGTCAAAAAAAGCTTCTCTTCCCCCCAGCTAATCTTACTCACACTTTTTGGTCCTGTCCTTCCCTTAAAGGCTCTGTTAGAGTTATATTGAGAGGCTCTCAATATAGCCATCGAACCAAACCCCTTGACTGCAATATTCGGTATTCCCTCAGAAACAGTTACTAGAGTCCAATACACTTACAACAACCTCTTTGCTTGCTCACCATAGAATTCTTCTAGGGTGGAAATCCACCACAGCTCCATCGCTAGCCTGTTGGCTGGAGGATGTTATGCTCTTTCTTTGTTAGAAAAAATTGAATTTATGTTGAGTGGGTCAATGAAAAACTTTTACTCAAGATGGCAACCCATCATTACCTACTTTGAGAACTTAAAAGATCTCGAGTCTGAACCCATATGATCGATCTTACATTTTCTTTTTTGAGAGTGCACAATACACAGGCAAATGCTCATAAAACACCTACTTTAATGCTATGATTTACTCAAGTTATTATCATGTATCAACATCTAGATAGAAGACATTATATTGTTTGGTAAGAAACAGTAGACTCTTATTTTAAGTATTATTTAATTCGATAATGTTTTGTCTTGTAATATCTGTCATATAATCAATTCAGGGTGTCACAATTTAGGCTTTGGATTGTTGAGGACATCAGTAAGAAGAACCGCTTTTTTAATGCAGGACGAATTTCCTTCATTTTTTCACATCAATATTTCACATTTTTCACAGTTTGTATTGTCCCATTGTCAATAACAAAGTCAAACTGTGCAAAACGACTCCCGGCATAATGTTTTCTTCTTTTTAAGATTACTTAAGGTATAGGTATAATTCGTAAATGTTTTTTTCCTATCAGGACTAAACACCCAGCATTGGATATTTGTTAAGATTATTTTTTTTATGGGTTAGGGTTATGGTTAACTAGGGTTAACTAGATAACTAGTCAACTCACACCAAAAAGAGTGGAGAATTAGTAGGCATGTCTCTGTCTGATCTGCTGTGTAAGACAGTACTCCATTCATTCATTAATTCCTTTCATTCTTTAATTTGTCAAATTTAATGAATTAAATGTGAATGCTAATAATTAAAAACGGTAAGAAGAAGAACGGTAGAACGGTAAGCATTTCGTTATGATACATTTCTTTTTCTTTTATTTTAGATTTTACTTTACTCTTAATCTTTTACTTGTAGTGTTGTAATGCTAGTTCAAGGCATTTTGATGATTGATGTTTATGATGGATGTTTAAAGAAAAAGGTTAGAAAAAAAATATATTTTATTCGATGTATCACCTGTGTAATCTCCATCAATAAATAGATTTAAAAAAAAAAAAAAAAAAGAAGAAGAAAATAATAAGCTTGGAGCATTGCCAGAGTCACATTGTATCTGTCTGGATTTGATAACATGAGCTCTTTGAACAACTCCAGAGGGGACATGTGAAACTGTGTGGGAACATCTGTGAGTTACCCGGAGGGACACATCTTTCTCGGTATTCAAAGCTAGGCAAATTTGATAACATTTAATGTTGATGACACTACACACAGAGCGTTAAATATTGGTCCTTCATCATGAGGACAAAGAAGATGTGTACCTAGGTGTCGACAGCGTAATTTGATACTTGAAGCCGAAGCCACAGCACACGTCTTGTAGTTCCATACCCATCTTTACCTCTGAGTGTATTTATCTGTCTATCTCCCAGCCCTAAAAAACAAGTGCACGTTAAATCTCCTGACAGGCACTGAGCTCCACTCTTTGTTCTCACCTTGGAGGCCCGCCTCTCGTTCTTTATGGCCTGCATCATCCCCCGTCGCCCGTGACAACCCGACGTGTCGCTCCGTCCCGGTCCTGCTGCTGGCGAGCTGAGCTGAGACGCCACCTCCGAGCTGGGAATGATGCTTATGCTATCTGACTTGGAGGTGCTGAGCAGCATGCTGGGCTCGGCTCCTTTCAGACAGCTCAAGGTGTTTCGTCTGCTCTGAGGGGGCGGGGCCTTTAACTCTGTGGGGGAGGGGTAAGAGCGTTTCGGGATGGGAGAAAAACGTGTCAAACCAATCACAGTCGTCTTGGGCGGTGCTAAGCGCCGGATGAGGCAACGGTACCTGTACAAAATAGCCTCAGGAAGGATCTTGTTTTGTGTACGTTCAAAGGTTGTTTTAGTCGTGCAACAGAAAACTCAGATTGGACAGCTAGTCGAGCTAGCTGTCTGGATTTACCCTGCAGAGATCTGAGGAGCAGGTAACCATAGTCCTCAGAAATCCACCAGAGTTTAAAATGCACAACACAAAGAATGCAAAAGGTAATGGACATCTGGCGGAAAATGAGAGACATCCGGCAATATGAAAATGAAATGTCGTCAATATAAATCCACATTTTTGATTTTGTCTAAAGTTTGTCAGCTACAACACTGAACTATGGGATTTGTCTGTTATCACCATGACTCCTTCAAACTTAGTTACTATGAAAACAGCTGCATATTTTACACAGCACACCACACCATGTGAAAGCATGTCAGACTGTGTGTTAACAAGGCCGCTGACATTTTACAGGGAGGAGGACATGTGAAAAGGTTAAACACGATAAGAATGTTTCATTCACACTTTTCTCTGTTGATACCAGAGGATAGGGTGGGAACACAGTCAGGACCGCCACATCATGCAAATTGATTTTGACTGGTAAAGCTAATCGCTGCCCGAACTGATCGGACAGATTGCTGCTGTATGTTTCAGCACCACAACCATACCATACTGCTGATGAATTAGCTGATATTCACAGGGCATACTGTCGAGAATGGGACAAAGCCTGTTCCGTGTTTCTACGGGTTTAATTTGGGCATTTGTAAGGCTTGGGGAGTGAATAAAATCTCCAGAAAGGGAAAAAATATTCGGAAGGATTATATAAACACATCCATCAACAGCTGTTTTTAACCTTCCTTCAAAGCTATAGTGCGTAACTTTTTTATATTGATGAACATCCGTTACATTCAAGCCATTGCCAAATAAGTTGATGCAAAGCTAATTAAGACAACCAGCTCCACAAATCTGTATTTCTGAGCATAGCTGTGTTTAGGAATTGCTTGTCATCTGTGTCATCAGTGAAGAAAATGACCTTTTCTGAAAAGTCCATCATGTTTTTTTTTTATTCTGTGTCCTCTTTGGCTATTAGCAACTGCGTGGAGGAGTGGTGGAGAGGTGGGGGCGATGCACAAACACGGAAGGCTTGTGTCACGTGCATGCCACAGTGTTGTTGTCATTACTTTGAATTCCTATAATAATAATAATAAAACATATGAGTGTTGCTGATGGTGGTGGGGTGATTTTTTTCTGTTAGAATAGACCAAATTTCAGCTGATCAGTATTTACCTTGTGAGTCTGAAGCAGCAAGTGTGTTGATCTGGGGAACGTGGAAGGTGTTGGGTGGAGGCTGCAATGTATTTGTCATTGCGGGTGTGTGCAATGGCTGCTGGGAGGAAGTCTTCGCCTCGCACAGGAAGACAGTGGCCTGCCTCTGGAGCACCTGCGGAGGAGAGGGAGTGAAAAACAATGAAGAGAAAAAGAGGCGGGGGGGGAGGGGGTGGTTGTGAAGTAAGGACATAAAGTGTTTGGAAGGCACACACATGCAGGACTACCTGTATGGTGAGGCAGTACGTCACCACCATGATGACCAGTGGGATGAAGAAGGCCACGAAGGAGCCAATCAGCATGAAGCGCTCCTCGTTGAGGACACAGCTGCCGTTGACGAACACCTTGTCCTCGTTGTGGAGGCCGATCACTGGGATAGGCATCGACACCCCTAGAGAGCAAGAGAGGTGGGGATTGAAAGAAATGTCTTTCATTTTTATTATTTTATTGAGAACTTGTCTTTTGATACGGTTTCTGTTTCTGTAGGTGGCATGCTTCATTTTGAATCCAGATTATTCCAAACAGACTGATGCAAACACATTGTTTCATTTGTACCAGGTAATATCAAAAAACAACAAAGATATATAGGATTATTACGGGGCAAAAACATTAAGGTATGATATCAGTAATAGCATTAGGAAAGGGTAAAAATAGGGTAACCAATTCAAAATGATCAGGTTATATCTGGGTAAAAGTCTCAACAAGAATGGTGCAATGTAGGCTATTTGGGTCGACAGTGACCAAGGACCTTTATTACATGTTGTTTAAGCCTCATTTCCTGTCACATCTCTGCTATCAAAAAGAAAAGAAAAATGCTCCCAAAAATAAAAAAGGATAGTGACTTAATAACAGGACAAAATGCTTATACTGATGGTAATATCATGGTCGTGGTTTCCTGGTATATTATCAGTATAGGCCGACCTGATTTTCTGGCCTATGGTAATAACACCAACTAATGTGCTGCTTCTGATTTGAAAGTGTTTTGTGTTGAAAGTGTTATCTTGACCTGTGATCTGTTTCAGCACAGAGGACATAAAGGAGAAAAGCGACCTCACGGTTTTCACAGCTTTCAGCTCCTGGCAACAGAAGTGCTTCACAGACTGGATGTCTCTGATCCGTGTCATGCCCACAGAGTGGGCTGATATAATTCATTTAAGTGCAAGGTACATAATTCTCTCTTGCACAGCCGGTGACCATACCAACATCAAAATGCAGTTTGGAGCAACGGCAGCTCCCTTAATGCAATCGTTGCAATCGGCTGCACAGGTGCTGTCCAGGGAGGAGGAATTTGTTTGCATAGATTGTAAACATTATAGCTCCGTGGATGTCTGAATAACCCGTGATGTGCAAATCATTCTGAATAATGAGACTGTCCAGTGGTCTGGGTTAAGCTGTGTATCATTCATACTGTCTCAAACAGAGTGTGGAGGAAACGTTAAAGGGCTGGTACACCAAAATGAAAAAAAGAGCATCTAGTCGCGCAGAACGTTTAAGTTTTAACAGCCTAGATTTTGAAATATCATTCTCTGAGATTTCAATACAACACACAGCAGTAAAGAATAACATTTAATGTAGGTAAAGCCTTCAAGGTGGAGCAGTGCCTGATGGGTAACTGACATACTTTACAATAAGCCTTTTGGCAGCCTTACACAGGTTGTACTTTACACTGTTAGGTGATAGATTAGTTTTTTGCAAAAGCCAAAGCTACTTGGAAATCCACCGAGTGGTAAGCAGACACACTAGCTCTGTAGTATATCGCAGCGTGGTTCAGCTAGAGGGCTGCTGCTGGAGGAAGATTACTGTACCAGGAGAGGGAGAGCTTCAAAATCATCAGGGTGTGAGATGCTCTAAAAGATGTTGCTCCCTCGTGAACCCGAGATCCCGGCAAATGCAGCGTGAGGGATCAACTGTATGCTTGGGAGGTAGAGGAAATTGTTTTTCTTGCTCACCCTTTGTAGCTCATGGAAATGTAATGAAGGGAATCTTGGAAGTTGAAAAGTAAATAATATGAGAAGAAAAGAGAGTGAGGGGGAGTTTGATTTTGGTTACCTTAGACAAAGGAAACAGTTCATTGGTGAAACAAGTGCAAAAAGCATCTCTCCCTCTTTGTTTCCTTCCCTTCCTCCCAGTTCTCCTATCACCTGCCTTGTTTCCTTCTCTCTTTCCTTGTTGTCTTCTCTCCCTTCTTCCTTGTTTTCTTCCTTTCCTCCCAGTTCCCTTATCTCCATCCTTGTTTCCTCCTCTCTCCTTATTTGCTTCTCTCCCTATCCTCCCTGTTTCCTTCCTCCCCTCCTTGTTTCCTGCCCTTCCTGTTCCCTTATTTCCCTATTTGTTTCCTTCTCTCTCTCCTTGTTTGCTTCTCTCCCTCCCTACTTGTTTCCTTCCTTTCCTCCCAGTTCCCTTATCTCACTGCTTGCTTCCTTCTTTCTCTCTCCTTATTTGCTTCTCTCCCTCCCTCCTTGTTTCCTTCCATTCCTCCCAGTTTCTTTCTCTTCATCCTTGTTTCCTTACCTCCCTCGTTGTTTCCTTCCCTCCCTAGATTTAAGAATATTACTGCTTATTTGATTGTATTAGTGATCTGGATCAACCAAGTTATTAAGTTGTTTGCCTTCACATTATTGTTGGTATTTACTTTTTTTTGTCTTCTGTAGCTTGTAGCATTTGAAGAAAATGTTAGTATTGTATTAGCTTGTTCAATATGACAACATTTTGTCTTATAATGAGACACTATATAATTTCTTTAAATACACAAATCTTATGCATAGTATAAAATAAGTACTGTACAATAAATTAAATTATTTCAAGTGCTAATTTAAAAGCTAAATTCCAAAATCAGGGACTATATAGTGCTTACATAGTAGAAAAGGTTATATAATGTCCTGTTATGTAAGCTGCGATCGTCCTGGACCTACAAATCCAGATGGATAGAAACAACCTCTAAGTCAAACAGAGTGTGTTATTACAACCAGAGAAAATGGCTGCAAGGATCTTCTGCTGGATGTTTTGCTGCTAATCCTTCAGCATTGATCGCCGTAAGCTTTCTCAGACCTCAATCACAGCGGCATGTCGCTGTGCAGAACCAGACGGGTCAAGGAACACACCAACAGGAATAAATGGGATTGCTTCTAATTCAAAAGCAGCGGGTTGTGAAGGACTGCAGAGGAAGCAGGGAGGATGTAAAACTCTACCTGGTGTCTGGAGGCGCCAATCATCATGACCTGTCAGTACTGCTAGAAAGTTTCCCAAAACAACTTTGAAGTAAATGCACTTGGTTTACTCCGAACGACTATACGTCTTTCAGCGATATGTATCAAATGCCTGTTGTTCGAGCTTCCCCGTCACACATTTCTGCACTGATAACACCGAGATGCATTCCTGGACACTTATTATACATGGTCAACAGAGTAAAAGTGATCTAGAGGAGAGATAATTCCTGCAAATATGTGTTTAAAGCTGCAGGGCAATTTGCAGGCTACAGACTGTACACAAATTATTACAAGAGGGGAGGTCAGAAAAGAGTTGTTGTGTTTTTTTGCTGAGGGGAGAGGAGGCGGATTGCAGTTTATTTCTTTTAAAGTCTATGAGATCCAAATAAAATATGAAGAATGCCGGGAGGGTCCATGTCAGGTTATTTAAAGTCAAAGTTTGGATCTATATAAAATATTCATAAGGCTGGGGAGGGTGTTGCAATCTGAAGGATTTAACCCACCCCCCCCATCCCAATACTTTTCATACAGCCCCTTCAGCAGCTCAAATTTGGCAGTGTCACTTCCTGTAGTATGAAAAGTGCCAAACTGCACACCAGATTTTTATTCAGGCAAACTAGATCTAAATGAATCTAGATGAATCTTACCTATAGTAATTCTACTTTGTTATTAAAAACTTAATTGGTTATTTTTCTGACTGATGTATGTTATATACTACATCTAATAATAGCTATAATATGTAACTTTTGTACAGGGCCACTGTGGTCACATGTAGCAATTACAGGAAAATGCTATAACAAAGTGTAACAGTAGCACAAATAATGCCAGTTACACAGCAGTGATTATCTAAGATACTGGTCATACAGCTGCAGCAGCAGGAATTGAACACTGAATTTAACAACAGTGGCAACGGTGTGTTTTTATTGCTTATTAAATGAACTTTTTGTCAAAAGAAAGCCTGTGTTATTTCTTCTTAGAAAATTCACCTGCTATAATCTTGCTAAGGCAGTTTTTACAAAGGTTTGCTGACAGATGCTCTCAAGATAATAAAGATGTCTGCAGGGTGTGATGATTTGTCAAAGTGATTGCACGTTTTATACAAAACACAAAAAGAATAAAGAACTACATCCATCTGCTGTTTTCCAGGTAAATCTAAATGAAAGCCACAATGCATCTCATTGATTTTAACCCTTTAAACTATTTGGATCATGACAAGGTGTGAATAAATAAGTGGAAAAGTGAAGATTATTTTCAGCACTGAGTCCACTGAGACACAGCGTGAGTACACAGAGCCTGCCAGCTGTCTCTATGGTCAATTAACTAAACTATGTTCCTGCAATAGAAGAAGTTGCAGTTTCAGGACTGCAATCCTACGACAGCATTTAGACGACCCTAGTTACTAAAAGAAACTGTCCTGGTGCAAAAGCGCTACCACTTACGTTAGGAGCTAGCAAGCTATGGAGGGTTAAGGTTAGGGTTAGGGTTTTCTAGAATCTTTCCAAAAGAATCAGGTCGTAGAAATGCGGGCTGTGGTTTACTGTAGGCTTGTGGTTTTGCGGTTCTGAAACTGCAGCTTCTTGTATTCCAGGAACATGAAACTCAATGTTAGAAAGCAGAACTGTAGAAGTGATTATCAAAACTTCAGTCAGAAATGAATCAAAAACTTAAGAATTGAGACTCAGACTTGGTTGCTGTGAGACTTGATACACTTGAGATTTGAATCTATAAAACAAAACAAAAACATTCAAGTCTTGAGTTTTAACCAAGCCAAATTTGGACTTGGATGAAGAAAGATTAGTGTCCAACGCTTGCAAAGCAATACATCTGCTTCAGCATTTGTCGTCCCCGATCTGCACCTGATACAGCTGCACTTTTCTGAAAGATGCACAAAGACGGCGCTGACTTAAAGCGTAACGCTCACCAAAATGCAACCTAGGGTCTTTTTGTGACTGTACCCGAGTCAAACTTTTGTCTAAAAGCATAATTAGGACAGACGCGCCACTTTTAAGATTTACCGTATTTTTCGATCAAATAGCCTTTTGAATGTGAGCGCTAGGGGCACTACTATGATAGCATCAAAATCACTATTTTTAAAACACAACATGAAACTTTGCTCTAAGTATCACCGGGGGCTTTACACATGAACTCCAAC
This sequence comes from Percina caprodes, assembly GCA_013375575.1. Taxonomy (NCBI): domain Eukaryota; kingdom Metazoa; phylum Chordata; class Actinopteri; order Perciformes; family Percidae; genus Percina; species Percina caprodes. The sequence goes on along the minus strand of JABXJD010000028.1, from coordinate 1,160,945 downwards.
AGTGAGAACATTGTTTGTGTTCACAAAGTTTACTAAAAAGAAAGGTTTTAACAACTAATTATGCTTTAAACTAAAGTCTGACATGGGTACATTCACAAAAAGACCTTAGGTTGCATTTTAGCAGGAGCTACACTTTGAAAAATGACTTGTCCCAAAAGACTTATAAACAACTATTCCGACAATCCAATGTATGGCTGTAAATGTGCAACCAAAACAGACTGAGGCGGTTTATGCATGCACAACTCTGCACTTCAAATTTGTCGGAAAAAAGGAAACAGTTGTGTCTAGATTGGTACTTTACTTACTTTACCTAACCCTAACCCTTAGCTGAGAGCAGATCCATCAGTTCTTAGTGGTCTAAAGAGAAAAAGGGAGGGAAGCAACTTATAGCTAGATACAACAAAGGTAAAAAAAAAGAAGCGGATAATCTCTTCATGGTATATTAATACTGTACAGTAAATCCTCTGTTGGATGTTTCTTTGCTAATCCTTTAGCATTGATCGCTTTAAACCCTCTCAGACCTCAATCATTGCCACATGTTGTAGTATTGAAGGGTCAAGGAAAATGCCAACAGGAAAATAAGGATTTCTTCTGATTTAAAAGCAGCCATTACTGAGCAAGTGCTGCTGTGGTATTTTCAGGTGTCAATCATCTCCATCTGTCAATGCTGCTTTCAAGAAGTAATCTCTCACAACGAAACAACTTCACAGATGGAGCAAACAAACTTCAGAGGAAATTATCTCAGTGTTGGTCCTGGTTTCCTAAGAGCAGATGTTCTAATCCAAAAAGGAAACACTACACGTTTCCATTATAACTGTCACCAGGGGCCTACTTGGAGAGGTTGTGGAGTAAGTCAGCTTATATGTACAGTGTATATTCACTGTCACAATAGCCAGTAAAACTCCTGAAAGTTTATTCAGTAGAGAAAAATACTTTGCACACATCTATAACGTGAGATTGGTGCGCCGGAGGGGGATAAGTAAGTCAAAAGTTGCAGCAAAAGTCCGCACACTGCCTAACATGCAATAAAAAAATGTCATAGCAATGTTTTCGGTACTAGACCATTATCTGGCAAAATGAATGAAGGGAGTGTCTTTGCAACTTTTGAAAGCTTTTTCCAAAAATTAAAATGTCTTAACATGAATCAAACATATTATTATTGGCATAAATCAGTCTATTTGTGGAAAAAAAACCCACTAATGATAGGTTTACTGGTCTATAGTTAAGATAGTCACTATAAGATCTACAGATCAGTCACCTGTGTGTTTAACATTGAAACATGATTTATAAAATCATACCGACAATTATTAATTATAGCTTAGTTTTCTATGCACTAAAGCATATGTATGAAGGATTTAGACTTTTAATTTAGGCCAAGTTAAATATGCAATTTAATTTAATGACATATGTAGTAGGGGATCCTTGCTCTGTACCTCTCTCACATAAAGGGTCCTTGGCTTAAAAAACGTTGAAGACCCCTGCTGTAGAGAATACGTTTCTCTCCATCCTGAGTTAGTTGTAACAGCTTACAACCAAGTGTTTGTGTGCAAGTTAACGGACTTGAAAACTAGATGTAGCAAGCAAGCAAGCAGAAAAGTCCAAATTAATAGCTAAACATCGGCTACTGGCACTCCACTCTTGACTTTTAACCCTCCCCCACCCCTATTCACTACACTCTGCATTAACCTACATTCTGGACTGGACTTTAAACCTGCCCATTGCACATACTATATATTTTTTATTATATATTCTGCACTTTTCCAATTCTTCTTTTTTTTAGGTAAAAAGGTATTTTGTATATATTGGTTTCTGTATTTATTATTTAATATTTTACAAATAAATATTGAATATGTCAATACATCATTTTCTGGTTCTGATTCAGTAGCATGAATTAGGGCTGTCACTAATACTTAAACCCGGCTTTAGAATGAGCATCTATACTATGGTATTGTGAGCGACACAGGTGTTCACTTATCCTCCTCTTTTTGGAAAATGTATTCAAGTATCCAAGCACAAGAGGTCAGCTGTGGCAAATCTGATACAACAAGCATAATATTTAAATGTATTCGACTTGTTTAATACAATGGATATGATTGAACCTTTTGTCCTTAATTAACAAAACACATTTTTTTTAATGTTATTCAGAGCTGTGAAATTTAGTTAAACATCAGAGAAAGTACATTTTAAATTACATTCAATCAGCAACAGTTCAGATATTTCCCTCTTAGATCAGTGAGTTCACTAAAGCCCACATAGGGATCAGATTAATAGATATATTCTAAATATAGGATTTCTTCAGGAAGAACATTTGGTGCAGCATTACATACAGGAATTATCTCCTGTATCCCAGAGGGGTTTATGTGCTATCCAATGACTTAGCATAGAGGCTCAGTGGTCGTCAGGCCAATGATATGCTCAAACAATCTTTATGTGTGTGTGTGTGTGTGTGTGCACAAGTCGTGTGGTAGTACGTGTTAAGACATGGAAGCCCTCCCGGGTCTTAAAGGGCACAAAACAGCATTGACAGACAGAGGGAGGTCTGAGAGGAAAGTTTTAAAAGTCATCTGATCCCTCAACACTTTTCAAAGGGAGGCACTACACACACCACTCACACGCGCACACACACACACACACACACACACACACACACACACACACACACACACACACACACACACAGGCTATTAAAGAACTGAAAAGATTGCTCTAACAAGCGACATTGGGGAGGGAGGGGACACCAGGGGACGACGGATGTTGGAATTGGATTGTACATTTCTGTAGAAGCTTAACATTAATTATTCCAATTAGTTATTCCTTCTTAAAAAACAGTTTCATTCTTATTTTAACCCTCTGGAAGCTTAGAGAAAAAATGATTTTCTTTCAAAATAAACAGAAAACAAAGGATTTACAAGACGGAGGTAGATCATTTTCATACATGTTCATGTGTATTTTAACATTATGTTCTATTACTAAAATGTAAAGCTAGTCATCTTGTTTGAGACTTCTAATTCATCTTCATTAATCTGGGTTTCCTGTCTAAAAGCCATTGCACGTACTGTACATATCTGTTTAATAAACACGGAATTTGTGCTGTGTTCCCCATTAATAATTTCTCCTGGCTATTGCTAATGTGATGAATGTGAAAAACTGCTGCGATCAACTCTGGGGATTAGAGAAGTATGTGATGCAAATCATTTCCATCTGTAACAATAAGCTGTCAAACGCTTTGAGCGTCAACAAACTGACGACGTTCCCAGTGTTTAAGGAAGTCACTAGGTGTGGTGGTAGGACCTTTGGAGGAATTGCCAGGGGATCCCAAAAAGTCATTAAATTCAATAGCAGTCATTAATCTGCCAACTCTCTGAATTGGCCTATAGGGAGTGGGCAACTTAACAGGAACACTGTACAATAAAATGAAATCCAATAAAACAACACAAGTCCAGCCTCAGAAATGGCCATGAAGCTGAATCAACACTGGTAAAAGTCTGTGTAAAAGCATGACATCTGACAGGAAATAAATTCCATTTCACTATGAAAACATGAACAAATTAACATTAACAAGATTAGTCCTTGAGTCCCGTGTCTCAAGTCTTCCTAAGTAATGACAACAAAACTGTTGGCGCATCCACATGATACAAGTCTTCTGTGATCACGCACGCACCCCCACCCCTCCTCCACGGAGTTGATAGTAGCATGGTAGCGATGGAGGACACGGAAGATTAAGAAAACATGATGGACTCTTCAGAAGAGGTAATTACCTTCACTTGAATTTCTGTGTGTGAAAGTCGCCGGACAACACCATGTTCTAAACACAGCCATTCTGAGAAATACAGAGAGATTTGTGTGGAATCTTAATTAACTTTCTAGCAACTGACTTGGCAATGGCTTGACTGCAACAGATGTTCATTAATATCAGAACGTTACACACTAGAGGCGGCTTCACTCAGTAGGAGCATTCGCCCCATGTTGGCTGAGTCCTTGATTCCGACCTGCGGCCCTTTGATGCGTGTCATCCCCCATCTCTCTTCCCCATTCATGTCTATCCATTATATTAAAAGGGAAAAGCCCCCAAAAAATGTATCTTTAAAAAAAAGTCACGCACTAAAGCTTTGCAAATTAAGTAAAAAGAAGCTTCTGAATCAGACTTTATTCAACACTCCATTTTTCTGTACACCTGATAATTTACCCTCCATTGAACAATAGTGAAAAACATTAGATCTGGGTCATTCAGAATAACACGCTGAGACAAGCTGACAATCAACGCTGTGAGCAGGGTACAAAATTAGAACCATCCACATGTTGGTAAAATATGCATGTGGCTGGTAGATTTGATCCACTCACGCGCCAAAAAAACAATGGTAATCTAATGACTGGCTGGTCAATTTTGTACATTCACTAGCCATTTGGTTTGTGGACAACAAAAACACCCTGGCAATTCCATTTACCTACATTGTATGTAGGTAACATTAACACAGCAAGATACTGTGAGGTTGTAGCAGTAAATTTACATGAAAGGTCATTCAATTGTAAGATATCATGGCGTTCTGACCTATAGATATGGTCCAGACGGCGGCGATCTTCATCATAGCTTTGGTTCTGGAGTTGAAGCGGCTGTGCTCGATGGGGTTGCGGATGGCAACGTATCGGTCCAGGGAGATAGCACACAGGTGCATGATGGAGGCGGTGGAGAACAGCACATCCAGGTAGATCCAGATGGGACACAGGGCACTGGGGAGAGGCCAGGCGTAGTCTGGAGGACGGAGAGAGAGAGAAAGGTGGTGAGAAAAGGTGTGAAGGTGAGGGTTAGAGAAATAAAGGTAAATGGCAAGTACCATTTACCTTTATTTCTCTAACCCTCACCTTTACACCATACACCAAACAGTCCAGGTATATAGGAATTCTTGTGCAGGCTCTTTGAGTCAAGTAAAACAAAGTTAATGGCAACAAAAAACACACTAACTAAAAGAGAAAAGAGATAATTGCTAAATAAATTAAAGTAAATTAAGACAAAAATCTAATGGCGTTTTTCCATTAATTCCTTAGAACCTTGACTGAGTTGGTACTAAAAAAAAGTACTTGTTAGCAGGTACCAGGGACTTTTTTTCATAATGGGAAACCAAAAAGGTGATCAGAGTCAAAGCGAGTCAAGTAGGTACCATTTAGTAGAAAAAAAGCCATTAGATACCGTACAAAAGAGTGCAAAAAATATATATTAATTATAAATACTGTAACTGGAGGATACAACTATGGAGGATGTTGCATTTGTTACTAAATAACTTAATTTGTTATTAAATATTGACAATGTAGTGTACATACAAGTTCCCTTATACAGGCAAAAGACAGAATAAAAACAATGAATATAATAAAAACAATAATAAAAAAGTCTCATATTGCACATTTGTACTTGCAGAAAGACTGCTATTGCACCATTGTTTGTTAGTGTTAGTGTTCAGTTCCTTTATGGCACATGGGTAGAAACTAAAATGTTGAAATGAAAAACATTCTTCAGATGTCAACCACAAACATGTATACTAATAAGTAACAAAGGTTTAGGTTGCTAACATTGACATTTAGCTCAAAGTCAGTTCAATTTTATTTATGTAGCCCAATATTACAAATTTGCCTTGAGGGGCTTTACAATCTGTATAGCATACGCCTCGACCTTTCGATTTAGAGAAGGAAAAAGTGTTCCGTGGATTGGTGGCAGCAGCTCTTTGAATCTGTTGACTCAGTCCAGGCACCCCAGTGAGTGTTACACTTGTTCATCAGCTGTGGGTAAAATGGTTATTTAACCAGAAACGAAGGCCAACATCAGATAAACTCAACCGAGGCTAACGATGACCAGCCCAATGCTCTGTTGATACCTGAGGGGGGAAATCCCTCTGTTTTTTCTCCCCCTCTACAGGGAGGTCAAAGGTCACAGCCGATGACAGTGTGATGCCCTGTAGAGCTGGTAGGGAGTCAGAGTCACGGCTCACTACTCTGCAGGGGGAACGGTTTGGGTCATGGGGAATAAAAATCTGCCTCAATTATCTTTGCATTGGGCCGACGTGCCGTCTGGGACCACAACACAGCAGCTGATGTAACTAACAGAAATACAACTAGGAGCATTTTGCCAGAAAATTACATGGGTTAACCTTCGCTCAAACTGGTGTAAATGAATTAGCTTGATTGGCTAGCTTGCTGCTTAGCTGGCGCTATTTCCTCGTACAGCAGGAAATGCAGACTGCCAGTGGTGGGAAAAAAACTATTTAAGCATATGACTGCTGAAGAAATCCTAAAGGAAAGCCCAAAACTCAAGTAAAATCTGATGAAACATCAAATCTGATTAAACATGAATGCACTATTATATAAACTCATTCATTATATACACTACTGAGGGTCACAGCTGGAATCAAGCTCATAAACTTTGTATTATTTCCTCACTCTGGATCACATCTTTTCTGTTACTGTCCTCTTAATATTATAAATTCATGTGAGTGTTTCCAAATTGCAGGTGATGACAAAAACCAAAGTTGTTAAAAGATGATTTCAAATCCTTTGGAACACATCTTTTCTTTTCTGAGAGATGTATTTTCCCTAAAGGAGGCCTGTCCAGATTAATAACAAATTGAAATGTAATATGTAACTGAAGAACATCGGAAAGTGATCATGCTCCTGTTTTTCCTGATTTACTTCCAGCTGAGTCAGCTTTCTACAGGGGGCATATAATGCAAAGTCTGTCTCTCTGTGTCTTCCTATGCCTGCAGCTATTTATGTATAGAAACAGTCCTTTCTTCACATAGGACAAGACCTGCGGCCACACACACACACACACACACACACTTAATTTCATCTCTGATTCTCAGGATGAGCAGTGCATTTGTGATGCATGTGGAATGAATCACGCGTCTGTGTGTGTGTGTGTGTGTGTGTGCGGGCATATGTGCCTGTGTTTGTGTGTGTTGGGTGGGATGCAGCTTGCATAACGTTTTTCAGAGGTCAACCACTTATTGGGGGCACTGCATGACACACACACACACACACACACACACACACACACACACACACACACACACGCCTTGGTTAGTCAGCTGGCGGGTGCGTTGGAATTCCTGGTAGATACACTGAGAGACTCAAGTTCACAGCTACAGCAAAACAATATTTATAAAATACAATTGAGGTATTAGTCAAGGAGAGATTTGAGGTGATTAGTTATGTTTACGAGTATATATTTCAGCAAGTTAAAAACGTCAAGTATGGTTTACTGAATATTGGCTAATTGCAAATGCATCTTAAAAGGGATAGTTTGGATGTTTTGAAGTGGGGTGGAAGAAATAGCCAGTCTGACTGTATTGTATACCACAATAGCAAAACAAAGCCCACTGAAAGAACAATATGATAATTTTGCTGTTGATTAACAGAGTGCAGAAAAACATACACAGTTTATTTTGTTCTCATATGGATTTAGCTTCAGGATAAAGTGGCAGGAAGCCATCGACCTGAGCAATGTTCAATTCACTGCACTATTAATAATCTTTCTCTCTCTTATTGAATTTCACATTACAGTCCCTCTCATTCCTCTTTTCAATTTATTAAAGCAGAGTTGGCACATCTCATATTAACCTGCTGTCTGTGGGAAGAAGTCCAGCATCAACGTGTGTATATGGTTTTTGTACGTGTGTTTTTATCAGCGAGTGTTTCAAATTTAGGCCTGATGAAGAGAGATAACTGTAATGGAGTCTGCCTTAAAGTTCATTTACTATCAAACTGTGTTTGTGTGTGTCCTATCCCGTCCTAATTGAGTATATATGGTCTCATCTCCCTCTGTGCTGCTTTTGTTCCGTCTCATTATATTCATAACTTACCCATCCCTGCCCGCTGTCTTCTGATCTTAGTCCTGTACATTAAAAATTCATAGAAATGTGTTTACTTTATGTTTGGTGGGGAGATTTGAGGTGGGATATATTCTGTTGTGCCGTTCTTGTTTATATCACACACCTGCAAATACGGGCGATTTCCTCGCGTCATATATTATCTGTGTTTAATTACCACTTTTTATCACAATGTAGACAAAGAGCCAAGTGAGGAAACAAGCCAAATGAATGTTAATTATGGAAGTCATTATATGCAGGAATGCCCCTACTACAAAAGACTTCCTGGCTACATTTGGTTTAGAGACAGTCCTCTCAAGAAGAACAACATCATTAGACATTTCAGCAAAACCCTTAAAGGGGTGCTATGCTGTTTTGGCCATTTCTTCGCTGTTTTCTTGCTTTTTCTTCGCAGGTTTCTATATAGAGCCCCCTACAGCTTTGGATCAGATATTTGGCAGCTCCTAAGTTTACTTGTGTCTGACTCCTCGCTCGTTCAGTCTGCCCCTTCCTCTTTCTCTGTTCCTCCGACAATGCTTCTGTTGCTTTTTTGCCGGCTCGGCCATGACGATAGTGTGAAAAATTTGGAAAAAACTCCATTGCTACCCTGTTAGCCGGTTCCTGAATGGGTGTATGTGTGCAGTGCCGTGAAGCAATTCGTTACATCGCGAGACCTGATATCATGCAATACTTCCTCATGCTGAGTCCTGCGACTCGCTGGCCGAAAGTTACAAGGGTGGTTTTTCCGCTCACAGGCGCTGGGGGGGGGAGCGAGACGACCACCATTCAACTAAAAAAAAGTCATGGATACAGTGGATCCAGACATTTCCAACCATGTGCACGCACCACAAGATATTATTAGGACATTAAGAATGAGGTTGTGTGTGGACAGCATGTGCAAATCCATCAAAAGGTCGACTGGAAAGAGATTTATGAACAAGGGTGATTTAATCAGGATGATTAGAATCATTTTTCCTGTCTAAAGAACATTTACCTCCTTGTTTTATGCTGTGCCATTATAAATTATAAATAGCCAGCCTGTAATTGTGTGTGTGCCTGTGCATATGCATATGCGTGTGTGTGTGTGTGTGTGTGTGTGTGTGTGTGTGTGTGTGTGTGTGTGTGTGTGTGTGTGTGTGTGTGTGTGTGTGTGTGTGCGTGCGTGCTGGTTATTTTGGAAGCTTAGACTCCTTCAATTATGTTTTATCATCGTTCTGGTAATTCCAATTAAAGAAATTCAAACATTGTGTGTGTTTGTGTGTGTGACAGCAGACTGTCTCTCTCTCTCTTTGTGTGCATGTGTGTGTGCGTGCGCACCACTGCAAGTATAAGGAGATAAAAAGTTGCTAAATTACCATCCACATCATCTTTTAGCATGATTGTCAGCATCATCATAACCATTATCAAGTTAAATGGTGTGAGAACATTCCGTGACGTGCCCCTGCGTGTTTGTATTTGTGAGCGTGTGTGTGTTTGTCTGGTCTATCCCTCAGCCAGCCGTGGGTATCAATGCAGTCAAGTACCAGTCTAATGGATAACACTGGAAGTATAGATCCAGGCTCTGAGCATATGTATTTACATGGACTATTGTTCTTTTGTATGTGTGCATACAATTGACAGAGAGACACACTGTGTATTGACCTCAGTGAGTGTGTGTGTGTGTGTGTGTGTGTGTGTGTGTGTGTGTGTGTGTGTGTGTGTGTGTGTGTGTAAAACAGAGAGAAAGAAAAGACAGACTTGACCATTTGTTTTTTTTTGGGTGTTTGTGTGAAACATTGATTACCGCAGACAACAATCAGCAGCAGCAGCTTGAACCAACAGACAGACACAGAGAGAGAGTGCATGAGTGTGTCCATTGACCATACGCGGCCCATTAAGCACCGATCTACCTTCCCTGTCCTGTTTAGTATTCCTGAAGGATTCCAGCTACATAACAGAGACATGAATATAGTAAGTTTGGCCAAGTTGCACCAAGGATACAAAGGAGCTGCAGGGGGAAATGAACAAAGACATGACACAAAATAAAGAGGTTTAATGTAGGCACTCTTCCCATATATATATATATATATATATATATATATATATATATATATCCACATTTGCATTTAGACTTGTGATAATTTATTTCAGCAACGTTTCATCTGTGGAATATTATACTTTTTTAAATGGCTGATTTAAAGTGGTACTCCAGCAATACTCAAAAGAGACAGATTTACAGAATGAATAGTTAGAGGCCCAACTAAGTATGGGTCAAGCCCTAAAAACTATATACAATATTACATTTTCCATGATGCAATTCAATACAGTCTTTTTTTAATGACTCGTTTTAGTCATCCTTGTAGTCTTGAATCTTGTGTTATCCCTTCATACTCAACCGGATATGTCTATAAAGTTGAGTTCAGTGCTGTGTTGAAATTCTATTTATGCCTGCAAGCATGATGTCCGCTCTTGGCAAAAAGTCAAGGTAAAATACATCAGTGTTAATAAACTAAAAAAAAAAAAAAAGTCAGAATTATGGGCATAAAATACACATAATTAAATACATTTTGTCCAGTAAAGATAACATTTATGTTGACTTTTCAGAATCAGTCTTTCTCTGCTGTTAGACTAGTAAAATTGCCCATAATTTCCTTTGTGGTAATAATATTTATCTTACATGCCATAACTGTTTGCACCCAAACTTATAAAGTTAATTAACAAAAGTTTTCTCAGACAGTCACAAAATGACCAAACATGACATTGGCAGAGGACCAAGGAGACTTCTCACATCAACGTCACTGTCAGATGCATGGACATCTAAATGAAATCACAGATCATTTAGCACCAACTGAGCTGAAACATCTATTATCCAAATTTTCTGACCTGTCAAGATAATAGCTACGTCAACATATTCATATTTGGCTGCCACTACCAGCGTGTGTCATTCTCTTGCGTCATCCCTCCTGTGCAGTCCCAAAGATCAAATAAACCCCACGTGGTACAGTACGTGATGGTGGCTGAAAATAAATTATATTTGTCACATCTTTGACATAAGCATTATGACCATATTACTGTGTAGATATTTAGTCTTTTAAAGTTAGTTAAAGCGGCTGTAACCAATATTGATATGTCAGCATTGTGGGACACAGTAGACGAGGTAGACTGGTCTGATGGACACTGTTAGCAAGTAGCTAATGAATTCAGAGCATCTAGCAGCTAAAGCTGTTTCTTTCAGGAGTTGGTGGAGACCAAACTAGAGCTAAAAGGAGAGGTAATATTGGACTCATCAGGTGGCTGGAATCAAGACTCAAAAATAATGCTAATTTTATATATATATATATATATATATATATATATATATATATATATATATATATATATATATATATATATATATTGAAATGCACATCCAGCATGTTTGTGTTCACGTCTGTGGGTTTGCCATGACAACTTTATAGGGTCTTGATATGCCAGATGGTGTACTTTAAGTCACAAAGATAAAATCCTGATTGTTGTAAGACTTGACTCCCTAAAAGACCTAACTTGAAACCTGAAAGCAAAACAATAAAGGTAGTTTTAATCTGCTGAAATGTGGGTATTAACAAAGATCACTGTCACTAAAAACTGCAAAGCTCTGTAAAAGATTTTCTTGCTTGCTATCAGCTCTTCTGAGATGGTGACATTTACAGGTACACAGTAAGAAATGTACCTCTCTTTTGTGGTATAAATGCAGGGACGTGCTTGGAATATTACAGGAAGACAATCTCTTGTTTTTAGTCAACATTGGAAAAAGAAATTCAATAGACAGCCTACCATACCAACCCAACATCCTATTAAGCTAATGTGGGCGTTCATGCTGAATCCTGGCAAGAATATTATAAGCAAGAACAGCAGTTGATAGATGGTATGATATCGCAATTATTAAGTTGGCATCCTCCTACTCTTGAATCACTTGCAATATAACAGCTAGCAATGTCTCAGAGAAGTAATAATCATTTTGACAATTGCACTGAAATGGGCACATGTCAAAGCGTGATGGCAACAGCTGGTGAGTGGGTGGGTACCCGAGATCAGGGGTAGAAATCTGCAGCTAAGACTGTTTAAATGATGGATGAGACACGCATGTGTCTTTCTTTTCATGATTAAAGTAGAAAACTATAAAGAACAAAGCCAATAATTACATGCATGTATAGCAGGTTGGAGCATCTGTTTTTCTATTGTATTGAACAGCGCCTGTTAACTATTCAGATAACTTTATACAGGTATGAGTGTGTGTTCCTAAATGATGCATATGTACGTATATGCCTACCTTGAACTAGTTTAGAGCAAACTTAGAGACAGAATGCAATTTTTTTTCCTAATGTTTGACATTGGATGTAGCCATTTTTGCCCAAGTTTTTATTTTACTTTCCTGCTAGATATATTTAAAGGATAGGGTCATAAAGAAAAACACATTTAAGTAGAAAGTAGTTTTAATGAAAACTCATCACTGCAACATGTGTGGATTATTATAAGTGCACATGCGTAAATGTAAGCTTGTGAGCAATAAGCAACAAGTCAAAGGTTCACAACAAGCAACAACGTTTTCTGTTATGAATCTTTTACATGTTTGCTCTTTGCTGCATGTGTATGAATCTTATACCTTATATGTCTACAAATGCAGATATGCTTTACGGTTAGTCAAAACTCACCATAGAGGATGTTGATGAGGGAGACCGGCATGACCAGGATGCCTACGAGCATGTCCGCCACGGCCAGCGACCTCAGGAAGAAGTTGGTGGCGTTTTGGAGCTTCTTCTCGAGCGATACTGCCAGGATCACAAGGATGTTGCCTCCGATTGTCAGTGCAATGATGACAAGTATGAGCAACGCTGGCCAGTTCTTCTCTTTCATCACTGTCCTGGTGACAGACTCCTGGGTAAAATTGTCCAGACCTGCACTCATGGCTGCTGCACCTCCAACGCTGCTTCCAAACCCGATCCCCCATGACAGGGTTTGGTTGAGGTCCAGGGGGTTGTTGCTTGGCCAAGCCATCCGACCTCCAACCTCCAGGGAAGAAGTGGTGGTGCTGAACCCGCCGAGAAGAGCCCTTGCTGGGCCACCCATCCCAAAGAGAGACCCTTACCCTATTGGTGGTTAAAAGAGGGCTCTCCTTATTTTAATTCACCTTCTTCAACAGCAGGAAGAAGAAGGTGAAGAGAGAGATGTGCTCAGCATTGATCAAGACTTATTTAAAGAGTTTTGAAGTGCGTAAAGGAGTTGTAATCCCAACAGAACACAATTAATAAGGATCTAGGGGAAGGGAAAAAACAGTAAGGAAGTAACTTTGGGGATGGGGAGTGACAGGGAAGAGGGCCTGGCTAAAAGTGTTTTTGATTTTATATTGTATTCCAATAGTCTTGCTAGCTGCAAACAGCCTCAGATTGTTCCCTGAGCTTTGAAACTCCCATTTCTTGCCAATTTGTCATTGGCGACAAGTTTTCAAGGTGTATGTTGAGCCAAAAATGTCCCGTGTTGCTTTGTGGAGGATCAGTCACATCCACCTCTTGATGTAAATAAGAGTCTATGAGTTTGTAATTTAGAGCTGAAGATTGGTTTACTAATATCCATGGTTGCTGTCTGCTAGATCTTTGCTAGTTAGTTTAGGATGAGTTTTCAGTTTTATAATCTGCATTCAGTTGTAAATCTTGCTGCTGTGGTTTGTGGTATCCAAGATGTTGCAAGTTCCGTCTTTCAGCTCAGAGTTGATGGTCAGGTTGATCTGCGGAAGAAACCAATGAAAACGAGATCAGAGGATTTCTTTTGAACTTTGTTTGCACAATTTATATTCTTGAGTCATGCATCATCTACTCGTCATTCAAACTTTCCTCTCTTTTATCTTACTATCTTAACATCCTTCTGCCTATCTTCCAATTTCCACGAAATTTATGAATGCATTGACCGTTCCTTCCACTTATCCTTCTTTGTTGTTCAATTCTATTCCATTTTTACATTGCTTTCTTTTATTCCTACTCCCTAACCTGTCTTAATTGCTTCCTCCCTTCCGCCTCTCCTGCATTTCTCCCCCCCCCAGCCAAATCATGTTCTTTCTTTGTGTCTTTCTTCCTCACAGCAATTCTTCCTTTACTATCCTAATCTATGATATTGTCTGCACTCCTAATAAAAGTTACGTAAAAAGAATGACTACCAGTGTTAAAAAAAAAAACAGTCAATTAAAACAAACTGATGGAGATTAAATGAAACAGAAGCTTTTGATGTTTACACCCTCACATGGCAGTGTGTGTGCAAAAGTACTGGCTGTCCTCTCTATTTACCCTTTCCTTTCAGCGGCTTAGTGATTTAGTACCTCATAAATGGATACAGTATGTGGAGGAGTCAAGGTTTACTGCGTGTGTGTGTGTGTGTGTGTGTGTGTGTGTCTTTGCATGTAACAAACAGTCAGAAAGACTGTGAAACATTTTTTTTTTGAATGTGTGGGCAAATGTTTAAGAATGAAAAGTGAATGTCTTTGCTTCTCCTCTGTGTCAATATGTGTGTGCGCTTGAGATAAACAGCCAGCACATCTCCAAACAGACCCAGGCCTCCAGCTGAGATAGTTTAGTGGGCGGTGAGTCTATGTTAATATCAAGCAGAACATAATAGCCACTCTGAGTGTATGTGTATGTGTGTGTGTGTGTACATATTTTACACATTGCCATAAGCACAATAACAAAATTCCCTGCTTTGCATTTTTTCCATCTGTGTGGGCATGCTAAGGTGTGTTTAATGTGAATCTTTTGTATCTCAAGGTGCGTTTCGGTTTTGCTTGTTTGTGTGCAAACATAACAAGTAATTCAGATTATTATTATTATTATTTATATGTGTCTGGGCAGATACATTGTTAGTCCCCATACCTACATGAAACACGTTGTTGGTATGACCCATATGAGCTTAAACAAAACTTATTTGTTTTCTGATACGGACCCACTATTGACAGCCTCATTGTGATGACACTGTGCCCAGCTGTTATTCAAGGAGTAGTTACAGCATGTATTGTGGCCAGCTGCGGTTATTCTTGTTCTCTTCATGTTCTTCACTTCACTATTTGTATTAATAACCTAGTAAGAAGAATGGACGGGGGACTTTCTTTGCATTGAGACGGATCGGGAAAACTAGCATTCCTCTGCCATCTGTCCATTTATTAACATAACACACATCACCACAGCAACATTCGTCTTCTCAGGCTTTTTTACAAATGTACGAAAGCACAGAACAACGGAAACTCACAGAGGTTAAACCTTCTCTCTAAGGGAATGAACTATTGTTCATAATTATTCATTGGTGGGATTTAAAACCTTACTTCCTCAGAAAATTCTAGAAAGTCAAACAATTTCCAATAATAATAATAATTTCTTTGTGCATTTTTTTTTTACATTTGTTTGTATGTGGATTAATTAAACCAGATATGACATGTTAATAAGTCAGCTTTAGATGTTTTTGGAGACAGCCAGGTTAGCTGTTTACCCAGGCCTAAACTAAGCTATTAGAGATGGCTTTAGGTCTTAATTAGTCTCACATTGCCAGACCTTCCTCCACAGCACTGCATAATTAGGTCTGGCTAGTCTACACAGCCTTCCGGGACGGGAAAGAAACGTGCTCTGGTTTACTGGCATGTCTTTAAACCACTCACAATTGTCTTGTGCTAAGCACCTGAGAAAACACCAGTGCCTCTGCATAATAGCTTTGGGAAGGAACCTGTTTTGGTGGAGCATGTGTACGTTCAAAGGTTGTTTAAGTTGTACAACAAAAAACATTAGCTAGCTGTCTGGATTTACCCTGCAGAGATCTGAGGAGCAGTTAACCACAGTCCTCATGAATCCACCTGAGTTTAAAATTCCAACACAAAGAAAGCGGAAGGTGACGGACATCTGGCTGAAATTTCCAGCGGCAATGGAGCAATCCTAGAAGTGGAACGTCATGGATACACATACACTGACTGTGTAGGTTGACGATGTTATGTGAATCACAGTCTCCATTGTCAAAACTGGACACAGCTTTACACTGGGCTTTGGCTCAGTCCAAGGGGGTCAGGATGATGTTTGTTTTCGGACACAGAAAGCTCACAGTATAGTCAGAGGCGTCTATATTTTTTTAACGCTTTCTGTCAGAGTTTCGATTCGATCAATTATTTGTCTTGGCTGTGTCTAAGCTAGAAAAAAACAGGACTTTGTGCAACAAAAAGTCAATGAAACAGTAGTGTGGTTGTCTTAAAAGGGAAGCCATTGAGGCTGCTGTGCGAATTACTTTAAATAATGGTAAACAATTAGGTCTGAGGAATTATGTGTGTATGCACACGTAGGAACGTGTGTGTGTGTGTGTGTTTATCACTCCCGCAATGCTCAGTGTGTAACAGATAGGCTGTTTCCTATCTTCTCCTCTCAGGGAGATCAGCGTAGTACACAGGAAACTAAACAGCACTGCAGGCAAGCCATTTAACCGCTCTGATAAAGCAGAAATACATCAGCGAGCGAGAGAGAGAGAGAGAGAGAGAGAGGGAGAGGATGAAGAGAGAGGAGGATAAGGAGAAGGGGTATAAAAAGAGATGGGGAAGGAAATATTGAAGAGATAAAGGAAAAGTTGTCTATATCCACAACCTTCCACTTCTGGGATTGCTCCGTTGCCGCCAGATATTCCGCCGGATGTCACTCTTTTCGCATGGATGTCCGTTTCCTTCTGCTTCCTATGTGTTGGAATTTCATACTCTGGTGGATTTCTGAGGACTGTGGTTAACTGCTCCTCAGATCTCTGCAGGGTAAATCCAGACAACTAGCTAGACTATCTGTCCAATCTGAGTTTTCTGTTGCACGACTAAAACTTTTGAACGTACACATCCACCAAAAAAAGTTTCTTCCAGAGGCTATTTTGCAGCGGCACCAGAATGCTGTGTGGACTAGCATGACCCTCATCCACAGCGCTATGGAGGAAGGTCTGGCAATGACAGACTAAAGGAATAGGGATTGAGAAAAAAGGACCTTGACTCCACAGGACAGTCATTTGCTTTCTGACAATAATCATGTTTTCCCTTTTAAGGATATAGTTTTTAGCGTGGCAGGAAAACAACAGTTTACAAAGGTTCAAAGATTACATGCAGCCCACAGAGCGAGTGCACATCTGTCTGTCAGCTAACAAATCTCATCATGTGTGGATCATAATTGTTGTTTTGCTCGTAAAGCACTTCTGAGAGAGAGAGTTACATGGATACAGTCGGAGAGTCACAGAGGATCACACAGCAGAAGCCTAGCTAAGGCAGTGATGTTGCCGCGGTCACTTTGCTTTTCACTGCTGGGACAAATTGCTGCCTCACGTAGGTTTGTTGAAGCCATTTCTGCTCTGAGACAAAACAGTGGAGGGTGGCAGGGGGAATGGGATGGAGGGATTTTCTTCTTATTAAACTGCTAACCCACAAAGGCAAACAGCACAAACTGTTGTGTGTGTGAGTGGTTTAAAGCTCAACATTCACGGATTTGTATTCCATATCCATACGCACCGCCATATACATGTTGGTAAATGATTAAATACCAACTTCTGGGACAATAATACTTTGTACTGGGGCAAGAGAGGATCTTTTTTTCTCAATTCTTCTATTATGTCTAGCTTTACATTACTATGTTTTGTAAACAACCTGTACAATACCATGTGGTACATAAAAAAGGTTTTAAGTGGCATACTTTTTTTATTATTTAGGACTTTTGCAGTGTTAGGGTTAGGAAAACAATTGAAGTGATATCCCTCAATTGTGGTCTTGAAATAAAATTCTGAGTCTTCTTTATACGAGTAAAAAAAATTGCAGTTGATTCCGAGACAAGACCTTAAAAAAATGACCGGTCTTGAGTACTACAACACGGCAAAATGCCTCTACAGTGCATCTTTAAATAGTGAGAACTTTGAGCACTATATAGGTGTTACATACAAATGTGAGTGTTTTACAAAGAGATGAAGGTGCAGAAAGTGAAACAAAAAAAAGTGAGTGAGTGAGTGAGTGAGTGAGTGAGTGAGTGAGTGAGTGAGTGAGTGAGTGAGTGAGTGAGAAACACTGTCATCCCAGTATCAGGATGTCTGGTCACTTACTTCTTCTCTCCTCCCGATCGATGTGAATGACCTTTGAAGCTGTTTTCCCTTACGGGCGGCAGTAACCCTTTCCAATGTTACCTCTCTCTCTTTCTCTCTCTCCCGCCGTGTCAGTGCCTCTGTCATCTGTCACTCCACACCTCCGGGGTGAGGGATCAGCGTCATCCATCTGTCTACAGAAAGAGGGAGGAGATTGAAGAAGAAAACAAATGACTTCTGATGCTCTTTCCTGAAACATTTCAGAAAAAAAAAAACTGAAGTTAAAAATGGCTCCTGAAATCACAGTGGCTTAACAACACCCACACACCGGGAACTACAACAACAACAGAATTTACCATTAATCTTCAGTTCTTTCATCTAACACAGGCACACTGACAGTGCATAAACACCCTCCACATCATGTTAGATTAGATAAATTATCCCTATTTGTAGCAGCAAGAAAAGCTGAATATATTATAGGGTTTACAGATGACAAATTATGCTAATGTTATTAGGAGTAACTGACAAATAGTGTAAATGTGCTGGATGGTTTTAGTATGCAAATCCATGAAATATTTTCCTGGAACAAACTCCATATTTCTATCCTAATTATAGGAAAAATTATTTACAGTATGTCCTTGAAAGAAAAGCTCAAATTAAACCCAAGTAAGTATTCATTTATTATTTCTTAGATTACTGGAAATTTTATTCCTCACATATGTTAAATGGTTTTTAGCCTGTGGACACATTTTTCAAACGTTATAATCTGTCATAATCCATGAGATGTTCATGAAATGACATTCCATTTTTGACACTATTCATGGTTGGTATTTTTTCATTATTAGCTATAGTTACAATTTATAATTACCTTTCTGTATAGTATCTTTTATCTGTAGTTGCGGAGTCCGCCATTACCGCCTTGGATTCAAATTGCCTACGTATGTATATCTACAAGGTTTGCTTGGCTGCACTGTAGTTCTGCTGTTGTAATTCTGGCAAAGTGGTAACTTGCTGTTACAACGGTAACCATGGATGTCGCCAAATCAACAAAGACTGAAATTTTAAGGATTAAAGAAGCATTAGCAAATAAAATTGGGAGTAATTAATTCTGAGTGTGCTGATTTCCCCCTTTAATCATAATCAAATTACCTCTTAAAATCATTAGGAAATGACGGACCTGCAGAATTCAACGTAAATATGTAGGCTACAAAAAAAACCTGATGTGGAAGCGTGTTCCTTGATCAAATTAGTTTCTAAAGTTACAGAGGATAACATACCATCCTTTTGTACATCATTCTTTAAATCAACTGAATGAAAACTACGGGTTACATGACTGACAGTAGAAGTATAATAATGTGTTATGGAACTGGCACTGTGGATGAATTTAAACATTCACCTGTGGCAATTTCATCTCAGGCATCTACTGTATGTTTTTCTTTAAAAAAAAAATGATGAGCAAACACACTGACATGAGGGGTTTCAGCGCAATATTGTTCAACAAGCATCCAGAAGGTCATACCTGTGTACAGAAAGTTCCCTGTTGAGTCACTGGGACACTTTTTGTGCAGGTCTGGCTTAACAAAAAACACACACCTGTGACCCCAGTAGTGATGCCCACAAGACCAGGTTGAGAGTATGGATTGTGTTATACTGCCAGAGGGGTCATGTTCATAAGCAAAGGCCGAAATAACATGGAACCAGCACTGGAATTGTTTTGTCTGTGCCTATAGAAAATGTGTATTGTGCTCAGATGTACAATTTCATTAAAGTAAAAACAAGGTGAATTAATAATAAATGTGATGTCACATTTAGCAGAATTACATTTTGTTGTTCTATCCAATCCAATATTCTAAGCAGCTTTTCTATGCTGTATTCTGATCAAATGTCATTGCCCCCGGATTATTGGTCCCCCCTGTGCTGCCCCTTTAAGCTACGAGGCCACCAGATGGAACGCCTTTACAGGTACAAGAGCGATGGTTTGGGTGGGGGTCTGTGGAGATTTTAATGTGGAAAGACAGAAGGAGAAACAGGAAAACATACATACTAATCCAACAATTGTTTTTTTATACTTCCTTATCCCATGTAGGTCAAAATCTATTTTTATGTTACCATTTTTAGCTTCACGCATTACAGTAGGGGGAAACAGTTTCAACGGTTTAACAAAAACAAGTGACATCAAAATAAAGTCATAAGTAGCAGTGAAAATATACTTTCAAAATACTCAAATCCTACACTACTGTTCATTTGACTTTTTCATATTTCCTGGATTCATTATACTGCATACATGCATGCAGAGGCTTGTAAGCCTTAAACGATTTCAAAAGAAGTTGACTGCATGCAGTTTAATTGAGCATTTTGTGAATTTCAATTAGGCTCTAAAGACTGGAGGTTAACAGCAAAGAGCATCTTTAAACTTTCTTCAGCTTTCAGCTTATTTATATATTTTACAGGTAGGCCTAATTCAATCTCTGTGTACCTCACCTATTAATCCTTATTTCAAACGTTGAGTACAGAGTATGTTCAGATGACAGTATAAGTGATTAGAAGGCAGGGTAAGAACCAGACGCAGTTTATGAGAAGAGGGATTGTGAGTTGAGAAACAAAGCGAGTAGATGTTGGAGCTGCAATGGGATAACCTTTCATAAGAGCAAGGAGGGAAAGTCAATATCAGACTTACTGTGTTCATAGTACGGAGAGTGTATTTCTTTTTATTTATGCAACTATATTTTTTATTGAATAGGGAAACCAATATGTTTACCAAATCAACAAGGAGCAAGGTATGAAGGGAAACAGATAAAGATGACAAAAGACAAAGAGCAAGGGCACAAAGAAAAATGAGAGAGAAAGCAAAAAAACAAATAACCATAACAGACATGAACAGAAAAACAAAGGAACCTTTCCATCATCTTGTTTGTCTGCACACTTTCAGTTTATGCAATTTTGTGTGCAAATTACCAGAATCCAAACAAAAACCCACATTGCATGTTGAACGTTGGCTCCGTCCAAAGGTGATCAAATGTGTCTTTCCCAAAATGTCAAACTGTTCCTTTAACAGTAGAAGCCTGGTTGTTGATGGCAAATATACCAATGCAAATGTTTCTAGCTTGTAGTGTGGTTTTCTATAAAAGTGCAGTGTTGCATTAGTAGTCGAGAGTAGCTTGTAACGTTACCTGTTACAGATTAAAACGTTTCCTGAACAAAGACAAATTGATTTAATAAAGAAAAAGAAAAAAAAAATACATAAATATCTTCGGTGGCAAGCACAAATGAAATGCAGTGAGGCATTAATCCTGGTGACACGTCCTCTTGAATATATTCTCAATAGGGAAGACGTACTATTTCATTTGGCTGAAATTTCATAAAACTAACTTTAATGTGAAACTACAAATACTACAGAGAGAGTGGAAGAGACAATAAATACAGTACAGAGAGAGAGAGAGAGGGAGAGGGAGAGGGACAGAGACAATGAGAGGGAGAGGGAGAGGGAGAGGGACAGAGAGAGAGAGAGAGAGAGAGAGAGAGAGAGGAGGATGAATGAGTTTAAAGAGTCAAAGTGTATTCTCTGCTGGCTGATGTAGGCCATTAACACAGAGCTGCACTGCTACTGTAATACCTCATAATCCCTCCATCTGTATGTGTGTGTGTGTGTGTGTGTGTGTGTGTGTGTGTGTGTGTGTGTGTGTGTGTGACAGAGACAGAAAAGGGGTTGTGTGAGTGAGTGATACTGTAACTCAAAGATATTGTGCCTGCCATCTGCTGTAAAGGACTGTAAGAAAGAAAGAAATTGAAGAACAATTTGCAGCACAGCAAAACGGATACAGCTCAGGATGTGTGTGTGTCTGGATGTGTGTGCGTGCGTGTGTGCGTGTGTGTGTGTGTGTGTGTGTTTCTGTATACCATTATACACAGAACACACTCAGACACATACATAGCCAAAGAGAAGAAAGTCAAGCCTCTAGGTGCCGCGGAGAGCAAGAGAGAGATACAGATAGAGGAAAGGAAATACTTAAATGTTAAAGATTCAAAGCAGGAAAATGATAGATGGTGACAAAGCCAGAGGGACAGTTGGAGAGAGAGAAGGAGAATAGAATTGCTATGACATGCTTTTACTAAAGAAGGAAAAGTGAGTGAGAAAGCAGAGTCAGGACACAGGAGGAGAGAGATAAGTGATTACAAAGAAAACACACTGTGTAAATAAAGCAGAAAGGGAGGTGGGGGAGTTCAAAGTGATGAAGGGAGGACGGAAACGTGGAAGAAAGAAGAGAGAGAGAAGAAAGGGATGGAAAAAAGGTACGGAACAGGGAGGAAAAGCAATAAAGAAAAACAAAACAAAAGATGGAAGCAGTGAAGGAGCAAGGAAAGGAGGAAGGATTGAATAAAAGACAACATGAGAGAGAAGAAAACATTAAGTAAAATGAATGAAGGAGGAAAAACAGATAGAAAGCAGGGAGGACAAAACTTGACCAATGAAGGAGGGGGAAGGAGACAAAGCAAAATCATTGTCTGTGCTGAAAATGAATTTACTTTCACAGCCACGTCTCCTAAAAATGACATTCAATACAACTAAACTGCATTCTGGATTATATTCTGTCCCGGTTCATGTTTTCTTTTGACTTTTCACAAATATGTTTCTAATCAAGGTCTGGGTTCAAAGTTCACGAAGGGAATTATGGGACAAACAAACGTGGGACCTTCACCCAGGAGACTGCAGTTCATGTTCTGTGTAAAACATCTACTTATTTACTTTACATGACAAATTTAATTCACGTATTTATCTTACGTTTCGTAACATAACGTACTTATTTTAACCCATCTACAATATCACTGCTAGACGGGAAAAATTCTTCTACAATGTAGCTTAAAAAAAAAAGGACTTTCAAGCCAAGGAGTGGAGTTCGCTTCCTGGGGAAAACTCACCCAGAAATGCATGTTTCTTGAGAGTGTTTTTTTCAAAATAAAATGTAAATGCATGTTTTTTGGCATTTTAGACTTTTATTTGTTACAGGACTGCTTAGACATGAAAGGGCATTGAGAGCAGTGATATCATGCACTAAAAGGTCACGGGTCGGAATCAAACCTGCGGGTTCTGCATCAAAAACGGAGTCTCTGTACAAAAGCATGATCTACCAGGTGAGCTACCCAGGCGCCACTCTGCTGTGACGGAGGTCCGTAGCGTCTCTGTACCGTCATGTGACCATCCGGAGTCACGTGACCAGCCAGCGCTCTTCTAATTTTGTAGGATATCATACGTTTTGGTGTGCATACATTTTTGTACAATATCATACGGACCCTTTCTTGAGAATGCTTTGGTCAGGGATTCTCTATTATAAAATGCATTTGATGAGACAAGCATCTAGAAATGGACCGATTAACATTTAAATGACAAGAAGCAACAGGATCTGAATTAGGGAAATAAACATTAGAATACATTTACATTGCAGTACTGCAGTAAGGCACAGGCTACAAATTGCCTCAACTGTGGTCTCCCTGTTAATCTGCCAGACATATTGATGTTTAACTGGTGTCACACAGCTGGAGTCCCACTGTGTAATTTGTATTCTTAACCCCACAGGGAGTAAAGGAGGTATGGAGGGAGGAATGGGAAAATGTCACTCAGAGTTGATAAGGGAGGTAATGAAAATGTTGTGGTGGAATTTCGGGAAACATCATGTTGTTGTATGATGAGACTAAAGGGAAGGATTAGACATCATCCAGTCATTCCTAGGTCACAGGTCAGGGAATGAGACTATTTGACCAGTTTCTGACAACCAAACCTTTTCTCACACTATTAGCAATGTGTGTGATCATTACGCTGTGGAAGAGTCCCTATCCTCCCTCCCACACCCACTGGATAAAGGATGTCCTTTATATTATAAAACTAGAAAAAATAAAACACCTCCTTTGTGGCTCCACTATTAAATTTTAAAGAAAATCTGGCTACCTCTTTTAAAACACATCAGATCCCTGCAGCTAGATATTGTCCCCATGGGCAGTGCACCCCCGACACTGCACCAACATCTCAAACCCTCTAGTCTAACCCTGCTTACTTTGTTCCGGAGGCACTCAGTATGTTTAGTCTGTAGCATTCAGTATGCTTAAGAAGTAGCACTCAGTGTGTTTAGCACGTAGCACTCACTATGTTTCCCATATGTGTATATATATTATTGTATATGTGTTTTTTAAAATTTAATTTCTTTTATTCTTATGCTTCTTTTGATCTTGTGGTTTCATTCCTGTATCTACAATGACCCTTATCACTTTGATTATTTTCCTTTTCCTCATTTGTCTAAGGGCTTACACACTGTGTTTTGTATTTAAAATCATCTAAATTAATCATAGATAAATACAAATAAAAATAAAAACTCTTCATGTATAACTGTTTGTCTATCTACTGATTCAAGGAGTCCACGTAGACAGTTGTATGATAAGAGAAGGTTCTGTCTCAGGATTGTCTCCTTTCGAGGTCGGTCGACCAGCCACACTTTAGCATACTACCCAGAGAGAGAGAGAGAGAGAGAGAGAGAGAGAGAGAGAGAGAGAGAGAGAGAGAGACTGAACTAGGTTTTTCTTCTGTGTCTACAGCGCCTGTAATATCTTTCACACCTTGTGGAAGACAGGAACTTCAGAGAGTTGGGATGGTACTGCACAATAACACATCATGGTTAAACTGAACTGCCTGCCTAATTGTCTCCTCAGTTGAGGGTTCATTAAATGCTTCTGTGTAAGTCATAAGTCTGTTGCTGAGTTTTTCCTTAACACTACTGGTACCAAAAGAAACAAGAATGCACTACCACTTGACCATGTGTTACACTCACACACTTTAGCAGGAGAAACTCATGTTTCCTAATGGGCCTCTTAATTGGGCTATTAATCAGATGCAGACCAACCCACACCAAACACTTATCAGCCAGTATCACTCAGCATGAGAGACACACACTGTAAAGGGTGAATGGAACACAAAGGGAGAAGATATTAGGTGAACATGAAATAGGAGTTTTAGAGGCACTCTCCTGCCGAAATAGATTAATTAAGCCGCAAATAGAAAGAGACAAAAGACAGATTACAAGTGAACTTTTGAAATGTCAAGAAAGAAAATGCAAATCAGGATTGACTTCATACACTGGATTCAAAACAGATTTAAGCAGGGTAAAGAAAAAAAAAACCTTTTCAAAACTTTAAAGGTCAGCTAATGTATTGGTTGTAAGGAAAAAAAGTAGGGATGTAGTGTAAAGTATGCTAACCTGCTACCTAAAGGCGTGTGAAATATTCATGCAGCAGCAGGTTTAATATTTCTGGAGGTCGTGGTGGACGGACAACACTTCAGAAGGAATTTAATTCATTTTTAAGCTGTTATAAAATTAGTCTGATCCATTCATGCTCCGAGCCATCATTATAATTTATTTAACAGTTGCACTTCCATCTTATCGTATAATTTATTCATTGACAAAAACAACTTCGGCTTCGAGTGAATGCAAATGTTTTCGTAGTGTTTGAGGAAATTGGACCGCATTTTGCTGCCCAGCTTTTCTAATTTAAGTGGTTGTTGTGATTCAGAGATGAAATACAGATTGAAGCTCAGAGACTTTTTCAAGTCTTGTTGGAGGTCATTTTACAATTAACAGCAGAGTTGGGTGAGTAATAACTCTCCCCTTACATCCTGTCTGCAACCAAAGATTTTTTTAATAATGCACACCATCAGGGGTGGAGTCAGAAGTTGCACTATTTGTAAAGCGATTTGATAATACAATGCCTAAACTTCTGTACATCATTTGAAAAATACATGACAGTTGCCGAGAAAAAACAATCATCCTGAACGGTCTACATCTTGTTTAGAACCTACATTTTTTTCCAACTGTTTTCATCATTCTGAAGCCAGAACACAACTAGTGTTGAGGATGACTAATTTTCACATCTTCCATCTAAAAAGAGGCAAACATTGTCTGATGTTACTATTTTTTTAAGAATTTGGCACAAACAGCATTACTAATCTTGGAACTTATTTTTAGTAGAGTTCACCAAAATGCATGAGCGATTTCAACAGTAAAAGCACTTCTGCTCCATTTATTTGCTAGTCCAGTCAGAGAGAGGGTAAGGGTAAATTACACAAAGTTATTTTAAAAACCTAAACCTGAAAGATTTGGGGCTTTAAAAAAAAAAAAAAGCTCCAGAAGCCACCCTTTGCTCCGCCTCTGCACACCATCTTTACTTACTATAACTAAATATGTTTCTTTGCATGGGGTTTGAGTGATACTTGATTTATGCAGATACCTAATTTAGTATCTCTCCACAACGTATAAAAACGGCAAATTCTGCATAAGGAGGCAGGTTGGGGTGGTCGATGGGTGAACCGAACACAGAACGTTCACTCAGGAGACCAGGGCTTATGTCCCATTACACCTTAAAAACAAACTTATGATTTTGAAAAGTCTTTCCTATGAGTTTTATGAACCTTAGTCCGTGACACAATGACATCCGTGACTTCATATTTCGTACTCATTTTAGGTTTTGCATGACTCATTTTTAGCCAATCCTTGATGTTTTACTAACCCTGACTAACTATTATTTTTGTTGCCTAAACTTAACTAGATCTGTTTTTTACAACCTTCACAGTGTTTAAACTGCCTGTTACATTAGATAGAAGGGTTACATGATTAGAGTTACAAGATGAAACCACGCGGCAGTAAATAGAACGATCGTATGTGTTGTTTTGTGAGCCTTTGGAATCCAACCTATAATGTTAAGGTATGAGGATGTGTTGTTTCCAAACTGGGACATTTTAGATATATGACATTAAAAAAGCTATAGTGGGATCAACTACAACATATCACCACTATAACTAGAGCATTTTTACGTAGTGTTTGGTAGGTGAGCAAAGGAAAAGGTTGTGGAGGAGATAATGGAAAAAAATTGGTGTTGCTAATGGTACAGATTTTGTTGTTGATGGTAACACTGAATCAGTGGCACAGCTGGGGATGGCAAAAGCATGTTGTTGGCCCGAAAATGGCACCCAGCATGCCGAGCACAGTTTGCTCCACTACGCACATTGTGATCCCTGAACATTTATAGTTTTGTTTCATCTTTTGAATTATTTCCCTGCAATTTTCGGCTTTGTTGTGTCTCCATTTTTGTCCCCCTATCTTTCCAAATACCAATGAGCAATTGGCCTTTGTTTGTCCAACAATACAGATGCAGTAGTAAAATGGTTGCTGTTGTTAGTTATAGTCGTCCTTGTTGTGATGCAACCACACATCTCTACTATCATTTATTTATTTAGCTCAACCAGAGTCCCAGCCGGTCCCTATGTTGTGCTGGCAGGTTTTCTGAATTCATATTATTTTAGGTGTGTTAGTTTGTGTACACCTTGACTGTATCTGTCTGTAACTATCTCTCTCTCTCTCTCTCTCTCTCTCTCTCTCTCTCTCTCTCTCTCTCTCCGTATCTTTGCCAATAAAACTGACTGATTTTGCTTTGATTAAAAGTTATGATTCTGCAGCATTGAAGGGAGACAGGAAAATGGCAAGTGGACACTTTCTGTTCTGGCTTTTATGTGAGTGTGTGAGTGTGTGTGTGTGTGTGTGTGTTTGTATTTATGTTTGTGTGTCCATATTCCCCATTTCAATTCCAGCCAATGTTACTCTTAACTACAGAGTCCTGAAGGAAGGCAAGAGCCATCATTGGTCCTTGAAAGCATATTGGTGTTGCCAAACTTGTATATTCTGGTAACTGGTTGCTTGAGGCTTGTAAAATCAAGATTTAATACAATTAAATTGTTCATTCCCTTGTAAGCATTTGCCCAATTACACCTAACTGTAAGTAATGTAACTACTATTGTATTATATCCTCTAAGGCAAGAGACTTAACAGAACTTAATTTACTGTTTAATTCACAATTAGTGTCACTAGCGTCAGTGTCTTAATAGATGCATACCAATGTTTGAAGCTGCACTGTTGAGTAATTTTCTATTGACAATTGAGGAAATGATGTGTGATGTAAACGAGGGTTGCTCGTAGTGACGAACCCACAGGGAATTACCCCCAACTGCAGTTTCCGTTACCGTTACGGTGGGTGTAAGCGTCTTTCAGCTCATTGTTTTGGTTTAGCAGCCCACAACTTTTATGTTTTGAATCTCTCACCGCTCTCATTGATCACGCTTCAAGCTACAATCAGCAGCTGTTATTTTAACAAAAAAAGCTCAGATAAGAACAACACAACCAACAGAAAAATGTAGCAAATTTAGCTTGTTAACATAGCAGAGCAATTAGCAGCTACAAAGCCAGATGTTTTCCACAGGAGTTGGTGGAGCCCAAAACAGAGCTAAAAGGAGAATAAATGTTGGACTTAAAATCAATAAAGTATTATTTTTTAAATAAATGTCTGTTAAGTTACTATGGCTGAATGAGATAACAATTCAATTCAATTCATTTCTAGTATCAAATCATAACAAGAGTTATCTCAGGACACCTAACAGATAGAGTAGGTCTAGATCACACTCTACAATTTTATAAAGTAAAAATTTACAGCAAGCATTTACTGCAACAGTGGTGAGGGAAAAAATCCTTTTAGGCAGAAACCTTGAGTGGTGAAGAAAAACTTTTATTGTCTTTGAGTCTGTCTGTCGCTGTCGGTTGGGACACAGACACTAATACAGATATAAATAAATATGATTCATAATAATTATAGCAATTGGAATGATGAACAGTGGCAATTATAGAAATAATAAAGATAGTGGAACTACGACTAGAAATAATAGTTGTAGCATTTCATGGCGCAGTAGGGCATAGTTGGGCGTATCACACAATGACTGAGCCTATGGCCCACTGATGAAAGCCCTTGCATATGCAGTACAAACTGAGTGTCTGTGGCAACAATACCAGAAAAAATCGCAGTCAAAAAGTCGCCTGGCAGTGATTGGTCAGCCAGAGAGGGTAGACGGAGCAAATAAAGCAGTCTCGCTGTAGTGTTTAAAATGCCAAACGGCATATTTTCGGATGTTGGGGTCTCTGCTAGCTTTGCGAACAAAAGTGACCAAACAAACAAAGAAAAGAGCAATCACTACAGATGATAAAACTTTGAGATTGTTACTTTCAATAACTAGAAACATGACTGCAGATGAATGCTTGGAAATAGACAACTCTTTGCTAACATTTACAGTATGTTCTGCTACCCATCTCTTTTTTCTGATTAAATGTCTTCTCGGTGTTTTTAAATCATTTAGTTTTCATTTTATGTGTTTTTTTGAATCTGCACTAATTTAGCAAATTCATTGCAGAGAACAGAACACCCACACACAAGTTTTACCAAAGCAATCAGGACTTTTCCTGTTCTGTATTGGGAAAGCAATAAAGGCAGTGGTTCCCGTGTGGGAACTATATTGTGACTAACACTGTGAAAAATGAAAGGGGCTGTTGGATGAGTTGATTTCACACCACAGTGAACATTATGTGCCAAAAAAGAGAGAGGACGAGGGAAATAAATAGATTGAAGATGTGAGATTGAAGGTAAAATATGCTCAAGTGTGTGTGTCAGTGTGCATTTGTTGACTCTAGTGAATAGCATTATCATATTACTACAGTGTAGATTGTCAAGTACACTTTTAGTAGCATTTCTGTCAACATGATGTCAACTCTGGCTGGTGGTTGACAATTGGAATTAAACGCATACGGGAAAGAAACATATCACATACATATACAGGAAGATGATCAGTTTCTGTTATTACATATTCAGATTCAGTTCATTTATTTAATTTTTGGGGTCTTTTAGGCCTTTATTAGATCAGAAAGCTGAAGACAAGAAAAAAGGAGAGAGAGGGAATGACATTCAGCAAAGGGTTGCAGATCGGAATCAAACCCGCAAACGGTGCGGCAAGGACTAAGCCTCTTTATATGGGGCGAACCGTCAACAAGGTGAGCAACACAGGCACCCCTGAATTAGATTCAGTTTAAATAGACAGCCTACTCTGAGACATGTCATGCACCAGGTAATGTAAGCTAAATGGGGCATGAGGGCTGGTGTCAGTGAGAGCTTTTATTGGTGCTGAGACGCTCCAAAAGGATCAAGGATACCGTTACTTCCTGTTGAGCCATCTGGGCTTGTTGTGGTTGTCAATGAAATGTCAGCATGTGATCAGCAGTAAAAAGGAGGAAGAGGCCCACACTCTGGATTCCTTCCATCAGTGAGACTTCCTTTGGTATTTGCTGCTTAAAACTCTAAAACGCCACATGAAGTATATTATTCAACTCAAAAAATCTGGTAACTGTTCATTTTTATGATGGAAGTTGACTGTAATGCCCCCAAGCTTGTCAAGTTGATGTTTTGCCATTTGTTGTTACGCATAAACTCACACACAACATGTGATATTGCATGTGTTGCTACAGCTAAGAATGAATACTGAATATTACAGTGAAAAAAAACACACACAAAAAAAGCAAACTACATTAAACATAAAATGGTTTTGTCCTAGCAATGTTATCGGTCAAAGACCTGTTCAAGCTGTGCCCATAACACCCACAATGCACGGCTTTCCATCCTGGAATGTAAATACAGCACATTTCCTACAGGGCTATGTGCAACACACCAGATGGCGTCCAGTTGTGGCTTAAGTACGTACATGTAGTGTGTGTGTCTGTGTGTCTGTGTGTGTCTGTGTCTGTGTGTCTGTGTGTGTGTGTGTGTGTGTGTGTGTACTATACAAGTCTGAAATTATCAGCAATCTGATTGGTCAAAAACCCACCCCAGATTTTCTGCTACTGCTATATATTAAATATAGTTAGAATACTTAAAATCTTACTTTACTTTTACCACAATCTTAGATTCTGTGACTTGACTATGAAGTACATACTTTATAGACTCACAACTCCAATTCTGATCCAATCACATTGAGCTGTGATTAAACCTCACAGGCAGCTGAAACTGTCTAATAACATAGAATGATACACTAAAAGCCAAATAAAATATTGACCCTTTCTGTTTGAAAGCAAACCAGACTGAATTAAATTACACAGTGGGTAAGTTTGAACAATAGACTGTAAAATGAAAAAAAAAATCTAATTCTGGAAAACCCAAGGAAAAAAAGAGCGCAGAAATTGCTTTTTCAAACCATACATCATCACTCTTTCCACTCGTCTTTCCGTCTCTCTATCCTCCGGCATGCATGTTGCAGATAAAGCTATGATGATGATTAGGTCTTAATAGATTTTAATTGCAATAAAACATTATGTAAAGTCGTTAGAGACAGGATGCCGAAAATAATCACATACTGGTAAATGCATGTACGCGCTCATTAACATACCAACATACTTTGCTGCAAAACAATAAAGAATTCAAATTAATTATTCTCTCACTCTCTCACTCAATCACTCACTCACACAAATGCATACATAAATATGTAATTTAATTGCAATAAATGGATCAAAAGGATGCAGATTTTTTTAGAAAGTCTGAATTCATGCTTAGTCAGGTGTCAGCAAGACGACAGGCAAACAACTTTTTAAAATGTGTGTTTTGTTAATGAAGTTTGGATAAATCATGGCTATGCTATGCCAACACTGGCAGATGTCAACAATGCTTTTGAAACACAGTGTCACGCAAATCTCTCGCTTGAGTTAATAAATTATTTGCGTCATTTGCATGAGGTGATGCAGCTTCAGGTGAGAGGGATCTGAGATTTTTGGAAGGGGGGGTGATGGTTGGGGTTTAGCTGGCTGTGAGTCTTTGTTTTGTTTACTATATTCTATCTGCCCTGCCCTGTTTATCTCTGCTGTGTTCCTTTTTTTCTTCTTTTCTCCCACCTGCTGCTGTCAGCTTATTGCGCATGCCTGGTAATCATCCCACCATCACCTTCTCCCGCCGCAGACACCTGTCTCCCATCCACCATCAAGATCAGTATTTCAACCCCCAGCTCTACAGACCATCTTTGCTTGATAATTAGCTCAGGTTAGCTGGCTTCACCTCGCGGACCCCCTCCCACGGTACCCTGCTTCTACCTGCCTCCGTCTCCGCTCCCAACCAGCCTCTCCTCGCTTCCCCTGCTCTCCATCTCCAGTGTCTCCCCATCAGCTCCTCGGTCCCGGCTCCCCACGCTTCCCCGAGTACTCTCGCTCAAGTTTCTCCATCTTCCTAGTCGCTGCTTCCCTGTCCCCGGCGTCTGCCTCCCCACTTCCCTTTTCCGGTCATTTCATCTCCTCCTGCCCCATCCAGCCAAAAGAGTCGGCTCACCAGTAGCAGTGGGCGCTCTGGCGAGCCAAACCTCTCCCAACCCCGCTCCCTGTCTTAGAAAGAGGTGACACTTCCTCTGGAGGCGTTGGTAGACTCTGGCGCTGAGGAAAACTTTTGGATCTTGAAATCGCTCGACAGTTCTCCCTCAACAGTATCCATCAAATTCCCCTTGACACTGATTGGCACAGTGGTCGCTCACCACTGTCACCCACTGTCCTCCCCCGCTCCCGCTCCTTACCTCCGGTAACCACCTGAGTCCCTGTCATTTTCATCTCATCTCATCCATTGTTTTCGGACTCCATTGGCTCATCATCCACAATCCCAATGTGGACTCTACCTTGATTTTATTCTGATCTTCTCCTGCGACCCAGTCCAACACACCCAACATGTTCTTTTAGTGCTGCTGTGGCTTCTGGAGAACAGGTTGTTCGTCGAGGAAAATGTGAGTTGCGCGTCCCGGCTGTACAGTTTCTGGGCTTTATTGTTGAGAGTGGGCGGTTCCATGTGGACCAGGCGAGGATTATAGCCATGATCGACTGGCCCATTCCCACCTCCATGAAACACCTAGAACGTTTTTTTGGGTTTTGCCAATTTTTACCGCCGGTGAATATGGTGTCAATGATGGCTTTGTAGAGTGTAAAACTGAAGGAGGAGGCTTTTTTGTACTTTGAATCTTTTGAGCAGTCTTAATAAAAACATTGTCTTTTCTGTTTGACTGCTCATGTTTCCTGGACTATTTCTTGCAATTAATGTAACTCAGTGAGTAACATGTTATCGATTGCAATGATGGTGAAAACTATGAGAATAAAACCTGACTGATCCTCTAAGTATGCTACATTTGCATTTGAAGGTGAAATCAAATGAAACAGGTGCCTGATGCAGCGAGTGGTTCCAATTGAAGTCACACCGTTCAACACAATCTACAGATGACGCAAATCTTGGCTTACACAACCGTCAATTCAGCAGAAGGTGAGGCAAGAAATCCTTGGCTTTTATTCAGCGATAGTGTAACCAACAGTGAGCAAGTGAAAGGAAGCAAAATGTGTGTGTGTGTGGCTGTATGCTTGTGTTTTGTACAATTTGTTCCAAGCCCAAAAAGAGCTTTTGCTTAGACTTCTAGAAGACTGCCATGTGATTATGTAGTGTGTGTGTGTGTGTGTGTGTGTGTGTGTGTGTGTGTGTGTGTGTGTGTGTATTTGAGTGTGTGTCATGTACTGTACATTGTGCAGAGAAAGCTTATCTGCTCAAAAATAAGCTGCAAGGTTAAAGGCTTTTTATGTTAATTCTGCTGTCGACACGTATCCCTGTGTGTTTACAGACAGAAATGTTGATTTGATGTGTGGGTTAATGTGTGTACAATGATAAACAAAGTAGAAAAACATGAACTAAATTTAAAAGGAGACAATTTGTGTACACAAGGAAACTACACGCATGTGCACGCACAACACGCACACACACAAAGTAACACAGTGAAAACATGACTCTTGATTTCCACCAACTGCAGTACGGCTAAGGATCCGATCAGATTTTTACATGATTAATTTTGTTTAAGTTTCCTGTTTAGAACCTTGAATGTGAATATGAGAAGGAAATGGAGCCGTCAGAAGAGAAGAAAGAAATATATTGACAGGAAATGAAAGTGTAAACGAGAGCTAGGAATACATTGAAAGACCAAAATAAAGAGACAGAAACAAGAAGCTGACATGATTCGTCTTTCTGTAGGAAAGGCTGTCAAGGTGCTCTTTGCCCTTGAGTGGGCAGCGACACACTTCTCTAGCTCTCCTGCATTCTCCCTCTCTCCATCCATCCATCTCTTCCCATGCCTCCCAGTAAATTTTAAGTGGAGGAGAAGAACTGAAAAGCAGACACTTGAGGGGGAGTGACACATCTTGCTCTTTCCCTCTTGCTCTAGATATTTATATCTCCAAACCCCCCCCCCCACACTTCCCTCTTTCTCTTCAACATCCCTCACTTTTATCCTTTGCCCTCCACCTGCCTTGTATGTTCTTTAAAAATATGTTGTGAGAGCACAAGAGGTGTCAGGGTGGTAAACATGAATTTTCCACTTTGGGTTTTTAGAAACATGAATAAAACAAAGTCTGAGGGAAAAAAATCAAGAAAGCAAAAGAAGGAAAAAAAACACCCATAAAGCATGCAAGGGAGAAACGCAATTTCTTTCATACAATATTTCTTTCCAAAACACACTGAAAGCAGTATACAGACATATAGGGGTAGAGTAGGAGTCCATGTCTGTCTCATGTACCCCAAAATCTCAAGGTAACTATGGGTACCTGAGCCAATATCAATGGTACAACAGCTGCACTTTAGAGGGTATAGCCTCAGTGACATGCCGTTGCATCCCTAAAAGGTACAACGATATGCTCTATTTTCGGAGAGTTTCCATGGTGACCTGGATGTGCCGATCTGGATGTGCCGATCCAGAGTGTGTTAAATGCTGCTTACGTTAATTCTGGATGGTAGGACAAACACTATTTATTACTATGGTGTGTCTTTGTCTTCTAGAAAGACCATTTCCTAGGATTACGTCCAGCGGTGTTGTTTCTTTCCAGTGCTACATCTATCGGACAAATTGTAGCAATTATTTTCAATGATAAAAACAAAATGGACCTGTTATGGCTGCAATGTAATAAAGTACATTTAGTTTCACGCCGTTTTACAGTGACCCACATACTAAGGCTTTTAACTTCAAGTGAAGAAGGGTGGACTATTTTTTAAAAGGACTTCCTGTACTGGAGGAGGGTGTGTGATTGATTTACGTTGGAATCAACACCCCATGCACACACACACACATAGGCATGACGGTACTCCATATCCCAACACATTGGTGTGGAGGTCAGGTCTCTGCTGATGGATGTTGACGTTAAAAGGTGAGGGGAACGGTGAGAGCTACACATGCACGGACACATTTAACCTCCATTCAGCCATAACTCTAACCCCATCGCTTATTCCATTCGCCGCTCTTTTCCTCCTCTTTATCTCAACTCTTATCCTCTTCTCCACTGAGATCTATCCTTTTAACCTTGTCCTTATAGCCTGCAGTGAGCTTCTAGGCCGATTCAGTATGCTTCTGCTATCATCACTCATTATTGTGTCAGGTTTTAAAGTTCAAGCTTAAAGCTTTTTGACATTTTTTTACTATCATTGTCAGGGGATGTATCTCATTGGCTTTTTCACTTATCTACGGTACATTTTTTCACTTTTTCTGTTCTTTATTTGCTCTTTGTCTTTATTCACACCCTTTCTGCCTGTGTGTGATGTCATTCCTTCATCCCCTATATTTTGTTGTCGGCTGTCATGATTACCATGACATTTGATACAGATATCCATGGTTCCCTGATGATGCATCCTGATGACTTTGGTGATACTCTGACTAGTCCTTCAGCACCACCAGCAGGTCAAACGTCTGGGTTGGTATAACATTCAGTAAAGAAATTCAACGTTCTCAGACAACGAACCTTACTGACAATGGTTTTATGTGAAATGTCTCAACAGCTATTGGGCTGATGGCCCTGGAATTTGGCACACATATTCATGTCTCCCACAGAATGAATTGTAATTACTTTGGTGATCTTTAAAAATGGAACTCAACTTTAGACATTAAAGTATGTTTACTGTCTGTTATACTGTTGCATAAAGTCAATTGTGTCTCAAGAGGGAGCTGCACAAAGTCCGGTGAAGTCACCTGAGTTGGTACCGGGCCGAAGACTACAGACTATTTATAGCTAGCGGCTCAACCCACCACTGGCATAACACAGCTGAACCACAGACTGAATTGTTGGCAGGTGGCATTGTAGGCAACTTAGGCACTAGGTTTTGACAGGGAAGAATAATGTGTGGAATAAAAAGGACAATAAATCTGGTTCTGTTGCATCATTTTTGTAAAACTGTCCATCATGAGTCCGCCAATGGAATTAGCGCTCAATGCTTAATTGGTGGAGTTCCCTTTAACTTTTCATTTTCTGCGACAAATCTGGTCTCTGTCTCAGCAAACAGTTTAAGTGGAGACTTCTGTTCTACCCTTAACTTCCTTTCTTCCATTTTTTAACATCCCTTCATCCTCAGTTCTGTCCTTTCTCCCAGCTTTAAACCATCATGGTCTCTCTCAGTCTCTCCATCAGCTGTCCATCCTTCCATCCTAATTTCCGCCTCCTCCTAATTTCATCCTCTGTGCTGTCCACCTCCCCTCAATTCATGAACTCCTTTCCCTGCCAGCCCTTGTTTTCCTCTGTGTATCCATCACTCCTCCCTTTCACTAATTGGTGTCCTGGAGGTCTTTGACTTAAGACCCCTCCAGGGCCCTCAGATTGCCCTTGATTGTGCTCAACCTAAAATCCCTCTGCAACTTCAACTCCCACTAATCAGGCGACAAAAAGATGGCCGACGGCACTGAAGGGTCCTCATGCTGACACATTTTAGGATGTTTGGCTAAGGGCCTTAAATGCATACAACACACACACACACACACAATAATTATGAGGCAAACTATTGAAAAATAACACACACAGGCAAAGAAGTGGATGTACACACACACACACACACACACACACACACACACAAAATGAAGATAAGGACACAGATACAAACAAAGATGATTAAAAGAGCAGACTGGGGCACACACACACACACACACACACACACACACACACAGGTGGATGGAAATCAGGTCGCAAGCTGTAATCAGCAGTGATGGAAAGTCAGAGAGTAGAAAGCAGATGGGAGGAAGAAATGAAAGAAGATTACTCAGACGGAAAAAGGAGGAGTGCGACAAACAAATTTATTCAAACCAAGCTTGAAAAAGATGAAGGAGCAGCGAGATGACGTTGGCTTTTGAAGGGTTTTTGATCATGTTGCGTGTCAGATTCTGAAAAATCTACATCAAATGTGTTTACCCTACAGGTAAATCATTGGCCAGAAGTTCCTGGATACATGCAGTCTTGCTTTTGATCCAGGTCTTTCATGTTTTGTAGGCCTTTTAACTCCTAAAGGGAAATATTCATATTTTTCCTAGTTTTGTGTGGAAGAATTTGACTGGCCCATCTTACTTTATTGTTGTACTTTAATGAGTGTTGTTCAGTTATGAAAGGTTATTTATTAATATTATTATATTCCTTTAGATACTGTAATGTTTATCCCTCTTATGAGACATAACTGATCTTTATTAAATGGCTTGGTTGAACAGACCGCTGCTAAGTATAACCCACCGTTGCCATAGACACAGTTCTGCTCAATCTGGAGGACAGCTATCAATCCGCTGAAAGATGTCCGAATGTGGACACAGTGACGCTAATCTGTTAGCTTAGCTAGCTACATTGCAACATGTTTAACGTTAACTTACAGGTGTGTCAACATGCAGCGGCTGTGCCAAAAGGAAACAAGCTGAATGAGGACATAAACTTCAACATAAATATTCCCAAAGAAACCATTCACTGTGTCTCACTTCACCGTCTACGGAAATATTCAGTTTATGTGAATTAGAGAAGCAAATAGCCCGCTAGCGCACAACAACGCTTCAGCTCAATTCCTGCAGTGATTAAAACAGCAACTGGGTAATTTGTCCACCACAGCAGCACCCCATAAAATATAAGACTACTACCACAGCCCATGAGGTGGTGTTGAGTAATAAACAAAGGGTTGCATTAAACAGCGAGTTACAAAGTTTACGTTGCTATGGACACAGGATTCCAACCGTAGAGACGGAACGGACTATGTTCTTTAGCGGAAGCAACACAATTTGAATCAATAATCCTGATAGTCCTGATCACCCCGTCGGGGTTGTAGTTGCTATAACAACCGCCTCGCTCTACATTATCCCTTACTTATTGTCTCCTTGAGGGGGTATTTCAGAATAAAAGCCCACTGAATAAGAAATAAGTTAACAAAGACTTTAAAAGGCAAAAATCTGAATTTTTTTCGACAAAGAATTCTTTTCACACAGTCTACTTGTTCTTGGGCTTCTCTTTTTAATCACTACGTTTATCTTTTATTTCCACTGCTATATTTTATTATGTATTGATATTTATTTTTATATGGTTTTTGTAATATTTCCTTGGGTGATTTGAAAGGCATTTTTTAAAAGAATGTATTAAAATACATTTTACCTTTTCTGTAATGAAAAAGGTATCATTATTATAATTTCTTACAGTGCTTGAATAATCAGGACCTTTCAGCCACATCTCATGGCCTTCATCAGCAAATGGAGTTTGTTGAGTTGTCATGGAGATGATAACGTGATAACAACCAAACTCCCTTTGTGACAACTGAGAAAACTCATGAAGGCCATGAGATGTGCCTGAAAGCTCTGGAAAACAAGTAATTGGATCTTGTGATAAGAGTTTTTTTGTCAATTTGCTATTTCAATGTCAAGAATAAACATTCAAAGACAAGTCAGAACTGTAACTACACAAACGATGCATCTGTTATTTGTGCATTTACTCTTCTTCATTAGCAAATATCTTAGAAACTACATATTGGTATTTACGAGCTGCCCATTTATTTATTACTTAATTTATTTGCTATTAGCGATTTCTTTAGACTGAAATGTCACATATTTTCAATCACTCACCTGTTCTTTCATGTTTGATTTTTACAATGTTGCAGCTCATTGCATCATATACCACTATTGCTTTGCCACCAAAGGTTAGTTCAATAGCAACTTCTTATGGCTTTTTTTTTTTTTTTTTTTACTTCCTTTGTGTTCTAGTACGTTGTTGTTTTCATGTTTTTCATTGTCTTTCTCCCAATGACAGCTTTGTTTCTCAGCCTTGCTCTGTCTTATTGCTGTCTATCTGCGTCTTGGCAGATTCAATTTAATTGGCCTTTATTGGCACAAAGCACAAAACAAGACGCAATCCAAGTCGAACACTAAGAGCGAATCCACATCTGAGGAAGATCTGTTTATGTCTGTTTGTCTCTTAATTTACCTTCATCGCAGAAAGAAGATAGACACTCTGTAAACAAGAAAACATAAGGATGTAGGTTTGCATTTGGATAACCAGAGACACTCAACAAACAAACGGAGGTGGGGGGTAATGCACCATGAAATGAAATATACGAAGCAGTGTTTTGGTGAAGGCCCTTCAATCAGTCAGAGCGCTGTCACTCCAACCCAAAGAAGTCTGTGTTTACTGTTGAAACATTATGGGAACGTGTTTCCTTGTGTGTATTTGTGTGCAGTTCCAGGCAGTTAAAAAAGTCTGAAAAAGTCAATATCAATAAATAGAATGCCTTTAATTCTCATTATACACATGTACAACAAGATTAAAAGCAACTTATTTTCCAGTGCCAACATGTACGTAAGAGATGTAACAAAATGGAATTAAAAAAAAGGTGTGCGTGTGTGTGTGTGTGTGTGTGTGTGTGTGTGTGTGTGTTTGTGTGTGTGTGGGTGGGGGTGTAAGGTGTACAGTTCTAAGATGCTATATACATACAAATAAAAAGATAAGTATGGTTTTATATACAGTGTGATATGCAGTGTGGTAGATGTTACATACAGATATTGTACATGTGTAGTGATATTGCACAGTATTATCAATAGTATTAAATATAAAATATTCCACCATAGGTGGGTAGAGAAAAGTCTGGGGGTTGGGAGTTTAGACTGTGGAGTTGGTGCATGTGTGAGTTCTAAGTGGTTATGGCTTTTGGAAAGAAATTGTTCTTGCCTTTGCCTTGTTGAGCCTTTTTGATGGCCACTGTGATGTTGTCTGTACCCGAGATGTGAGCGGAGATAAAGACGTCAAGAATCCGGAAGGTGTGGACCCTCTCCAAATACTCGCCGTTGATGGGCAGGGGGGCTAGGTCAGTGCCATTTTTCAATAAGTCGACAATGATCTCCTTGGTTTTCTTGGTGTTCAGAGTCAGGTTGTTCTCTGAACACCAGGCTGTCAAGTTAAGGACGTCCTTCCTCTCTGTAGGCTGCCTCGTCGCCCTTTGAGATGAGTCCGACCACAGTGGTGTCGTCAGCAAACTTGACAGTGAGGTTGTTGTGGGCCAGACTGCAGTCGTGGGTGTAAAGGTCCCTTTTACACCACGGCTTTTATTCTTAAGTCTTGAGGGTTGTAGAGGGATAAAGGGAGCAGGAAAGGTTGACTGAGACCAAAAAATAATAAAAAAACAGTGGATTTTTACTATTACTAATAAGCAGGACAAGAATCAAAGGGG
Organism: Percina caprodes; assembly: GCA_013375575.1. Taxonomy (NCBI): domain Eukaryota; kingdom Metazoa; phylum Chordata; class Actinopteri; order Perciformes; family Percidae; genus Percina; species Percina caprodes. Next base: position 1,120,632 of record JABXJD010000028.1, on the reverse strand, counting down.
AGATCATGAGGCAGGGAAAGACCAAAATCTTAGATAAAAAGATAAAAAGTCCTTAAAATTCAAATACTTGTCAATAGTCCTTGCAGAGATTGGTCACTGGTTATATTATCAAAATGTAGGTTAGAGTGGTAATTAAAGACAAAGACTGGGAGAAATGTACCTGAATAAATGTATTTTATGAATGCTCCTTCCACATGGCCTTTAGCTCCACCAAATCAAAAACAAGATTAAAATAACGAAAATAACGAAATAAACTCTGCGGGATCCATACCGGAGTAGGCTGAGATTGTACTGCCACGGGTACAATGTTCGACTAAATGCTCAACTCAACATGGAGTTGAAGGTGAGTTTGTGTATTAATAAATAAATAATCCAGGCAACGGTACAAATCCAACAGGCAGAAGATGTGGTCGAAAATACAGGCAATGGATCAGGAAACACTGGAAACTAACACTAGAAAACTAGTTTCTTTGAGAAATGTCACTGAAAAAGACTCCTTCCATACCATTTTCTTTCCATTCCGTTTCCGCTTTTTCAATTCATTTGGGGAATGGATGTGTTGAAGCCACGTCACGTGAAGATAAAAAATGAAAGTGAGTCACTCTATCATTTTGATTGTGTTTTTATGCCTTGACATTCCTTTGCTGCCAGACATGTGCCATGAGCCATGTGGAAAGATTGTTAGTTCGAGTTATCTTTCAAAGCCTGTGCAGTTGTGGGTAGTTAACTCACATCTCCTTTGTTCATTTTTATAATTTGTTGACCACTGTCTAATTGTATTGTTATTTATTTGCTATCCTTTCGTGCAGCACACAAACATGAATGCAATGAATCAGGAAGGGAATAAGGAAATAAAATACCACTGGTGTTGCATCAAACCCTGCCTCCTCCCTGCTCTTATTTATCACTCCACATCACTTGACGTCCTCTGACCGAGACTTTGTTTGCTCATCAAACCATAGATAGATAGATAGATAGATAGATAGATAGATAGATAGATAGATAGATAGATAGATAGATAGATAGATAGAGAGATAGATAGAGAGATAGAGAGATAGATAGATAGAGAGATAGAGAGATAGAGAGATAGAGAGATAGATAGATAGATAGATAGATAGATAGATAGATAGATAGATAGATAGATAGATAGATAGATAGATAGATAGATAGATAGATAGATAGATAGATAGATAGATAGAGAGATAGATAGATAGATAGATAGATAGATAGATAGATAGATACTTTATTCATCCCGAAGGAAAGTTAAGGTATCCAGTAGCAAGACAGCCATAACACAACAAACACATATACACACATATATCACACATACATATGAATATCACATACATACCTCACAGAAATGCAATGGTCATGATAAGGTAAGATACTATGGTAGACTGTGTGCAATGGTGATAGTGGAAAGGTGAACAGTGCAGGGATTGAACAGTGCAGTAGATCATGATTAAATATTAACTATGACTATAAAATATAAACATAACCTATAAACTGACTGATTGAATAAGAACAATATGTAACAGGGAATAAGTTATAAGATGAAAGATGTAGATGTTATGACCACAGTCCAGATTGTGCAGGAGGGCTAATATAGCCTATGAGACAGATATATAGCCCATAAGACTGTTTTATAGCCTATAAGACAGTTAAACCCTCATTCCACCCGAACCATTTCACATCATCACCCTACACTTCCTTCAGTCACACACATATTGTTTCTATTCTCTGATAGTTATTTACAGTTCATTGGGATAAATGGAAACGTATAAGCCATTTAACTGACCACTACCCATAGCCTTCCACCTGTTAATAAGCTCAACTGGGTTTATTTTATGCCAGCTATTTGCCATAATAGTGGATTGTATTTGGGTATATTCCACATACTTTATGTTGAGTTTCAAAGTTTATTCCTGAAAGGAAAAAGGAAAGGAAAGTACAGTGAGACAGCGAGATAAGGTTTGCTCAACTGTCACGGAATTGCAAATGTTCAAATTTCCATTTATTTCCTTAACACGTTAGCGATGTATCATCCAGATTGGCCCAGTAATGATGCTCCACTAGAAGCTGCTATTTTAACTGCATGCCCTATTGGCCAATATTCTCAAACTCGCAGGCCAAGAATACATTATGCCCCCCCCCACACACACACACCTGGGCCTCTCAATAAGGGAGTTCTGGAAAAAACACTAATTTGTATATACTTTGATTAATTTTATACTTTTATAACAATCAGCTCACCACTTAGTATTGTATTCATTAAAAGGACCAAAAAAACTTCAGTACAGCAATGAAAACACTAAATGCATCCTTAAGGGAAGAACTAATGTATGCATTTTTTGAGTTTCTTTCCCCCCTAAAATATGTGTGCTACTTTGAATAACTGAAAACAAAGGAAACATATTTGACCAGAGGCCTTGTTTTGTGCAAATCATTTTTTCATAACTGAATAAACTTCCCAGCAAAAAAGAATTATCTATGAAACCATAACAGAGATGACCAAATCAAACATAATACGCATCAGTGAGTCACACACAAATACTCTCACAGACACATACACACCCACACACACACACACACACACACACACACACACACACACACACGCACACACATGCTCATTTGTGAGACAGCTTGCAGAGATAAATTCTTGCAAATGCTATTATAGAATGAAAGCGATGTATGGTTGGCAAACAAGGACAGTAGAAATTGCTGCCTCTCTCTCTTTCACACACACACACACACACACACACACACACACACACACACACACACACACACACACGCACACAATAATAATGGGACCATCAACCAATATCCACAAAGCGTTTGCAGCCAAGAATGTGTCACAGATTCAGACATGAGTTATACCAAACGGCCACACACACTCTTCCTGTTTCACCCACACAAAAGCTAGAGGTGACCCCTCCATAGGGAACAGAACGAGGAAACAGAAGAGATGGATGGGGTTATGACTAGCATAATGTTTATATCACACGCACAAGTCACACCATGACGACTGAGTAATAAAAACGTTTATTATAGAGCCATCCATTAGCGATAATGAGGCTCTTCCTCCTGTCATACAGCAGGTGCATTTTCTGCCCTTAATCTGCCCTCATCGATCTCTCGCCATCACCATTTACATTTCTCAGGTTTAGTTTAAGCCGCTACACATGATCCGTAGTAAAACCGCGAGGTAAGGGCACAGAGCAGAGAGGAGAAGCTCTGTGTATGTGTAAGTCCTCATTGTTTGTAGAACTGGTTGGGCCTTGAAAGGTCAGTGCCAACAAGGTCAAAAGATTAAATAATTTCCGCAGTGCTTGGCGGCAATTACGGTGTTCAACGCCAAGTGTAACGCTCTGCCTACTGTATTTGGACTCTCTCTCTCTCTCCCCATAGGCAAATAGGCAAACAGGCAAACAGCCAGCGCAGGGCAGTTTTTACAGCTAACCATGTGTAGGCAGCTTTAAGGACAGAGAGATTTACCCTATTGTTCAGTAGGGTTGATAACCAGTCCTATTTTTATATCATCCAATCGTGGTTACTTGAAATCATCAGTAGATGATCTGATCAGCAGGTTATTAGGGTAATTTATACAAGAAAAGGAACATTTTTACCAGCCGAGACACTGCTATTGTGTCAAAATGTGGCCCTGGACAGACCCAATGTAGCCAGAACTACCACAGAGGAGGGTTTGAGTACTTTGCCAGGGTTTTTTATAGCTGCAGCCAGATTTTGTAAGCGATATAGCATCATAACCGTGCAAAATACAGTTAAGGACCTTTACAGGTGTGCAGTTGAGATCAAAGTTGAGTTCCAAGATGGGTGTGATCGGACCAAGGGCGCAAGTATGGGGGGTAGGAAGATGGGAATGGGCCATTGGCCCCTGACGTTGTGGCTGGTGTGATCCCATCGCAAGATAATCTTTCATTTAGGATTTAAAATTCACTCGTGCTGATTGACAGGGCTCAGAGGGCAGAGCTGCCGCTTTAACAGAAACATTTCTAAATGCACAGTAGGATGCAGATTCTAGAGATTATTTAATAACAGTTTAGGTCTGATAGTAGGTTAGTTAAAATTGCCTTAATATTGGCATAGGGAAAAAAACATTATCCCTTCAGTTGTCAATATACAATCCCATCTCCAATGGGCACAAGGCTATTGTTCAGACTAAATAAGAAACAGTTTAAAATCTCCAGCAAAGTGAGATTGAGGTGAGATGAAGTCAAAATTGTTAAATGTAAATGAGAAATGTAGGTTTAAAGGAGTTATCTTCAGAGTGGCTGTAAATTTAGTCACCCGTCCACTTTCATCTCTATTTATGTCATTTAATTTGAATAATTATCAAGGGGACTTCGTGGCTAAAAGCATAAGCTTGAAGAATTCAACATATTCACTTATTTGTATTTTGTATATAATGTTGATATGTGCCTATAGTTATATTGTTGTCTCGACTGTACGGTAGTCAAATTCCTTGAGTATGTAAGTATACTTGGCCAATAAATCTGATTCTGATATATTAAACCACAATATGGGAATTTGTCTTGCCTATTATTACTCTTATACTATCCTAATAAAGTGAAGAAAAAATCCACCTTAAAACAGCTCCAACAAACCTGGCCAAACACAAGCCTTCCCATCACAACAAACTTCAAATGGAGAATAGCTGGAACTCATTCAAACTTCAAATGTGTTTAGTGTAAAACAATGAACAATGCCTGGAGGGAAGTGTAGTTCACTTGAAGGCCCTGCATTGTCCTCTGTTGGTGCTGTTGTTCCAAATGCTTTCTTCACTTCTACGGAAAGCTGTTAACGTTCTATAAGAGATTGATGATGGATAAGTCAAGGTTGTTACCGTCAAATCAAATTTTATTTTTCTTGTGCATTTTATGGCCTTTATTTTCAGATGAAGACTTGAAAGGGGAGAGAGAGGGGGGAAGGACATCAGCAGCAAAGGGCCGCAGGCCGGAGTCAAACCCACGGCTGTTGCGTCAAGGAGTAAACCTCTATATATGTGCGCCTGCTCTAATAACTGCGTTAAACCGGCCACAAATCAGGAGAAGCAACGCTGCAGTTTTCCCTGTGCTAATATTCAGGAAACACAGATCAGAAAGTGCGAGTCATGCAGAAATTATGCCCCGCCTCCAAGTATCTGTTACAACATTGATCATAAGTGAGCTGAAAACCAATTCCATTCCTCTTTCCACTTCTCCTCTCTTACCCTTTGCTTGATATAACTTCACATGCATGTCAGAAGCCGACCGTTAACCTCGTTGCTTAATAAAGTTTAGCTCGAACCACAATGTTTCTCTTCTGCTCTCTCTCCTTTTATCTAAAGGGCAGCAGATGACATTAAAAGAGAATTGCATCTTGGTACTGTAGTGATGCGCATAACAACACTGGAGCCTTCACCTTCAATCCACCTCCTTCATACTCTTTCTCTCATAAACACACACACACACACACACACACACACACACACACACAAACAAACACACACACTGCTTGCCTGTGTAGGTGGCACTGGATGGCACTGGATGGCTCCAGTGACGTGTGAAGCTTTATTGTGTTGGGTCCTATCACGAGTCACGTCAGGGAGGAGAAGGGAGGAGACGCTGATCATGAGAGGAGGAGTGGAGGCGGAGACAGAGGAAAGCAAAGACAAATAACTTTGTGACATTGCTGTCTAATGCTGCTGAAAAGAAAAAAAGTACAAGGTAAACCACTCCATTTACTGGTGACTTTTCAGCCCCATGCTCTAATTCGAGTTTCGCACACGTCATGGTAGTTTGTATGAGGAAGTTGGTTTGTATTCTTTATACAACTGTCAAATGAAGCACTGATATATCTTTCTTGATAAGGCCTTGGTGCACAAACTGCCTCCTTATTTATGTTCTCTACTGACGCCTTAAACCATGAGCTAGTAGCTGCAACCTTCGGTCACACAGACAAATTATGCATGTCATTCCTCCAACTCGTACTGTGTTTGGTGAATGTGCTTTTAAGGTTTTTATCTCAGTCATCTTGGTGTGAGCTACACAATCACCTTGAACTACATAATTTCATTAGCATGGAAGATTTTAAAAAACAAGATTAAGGAATTTCTGACTAATGAACGCACATGTCCTGTTACAGAACATTGATTGTAATGTAACGTAATCTGCGGTCCGTCTTTTGTTCGTTTTTATGTTGGAACTTGTTATACTGCTGTCTTGGCCAGGACTCCAATGTAAAAGAGATTATGAATCCCGATGGGAATAGTCCCAGTAAAATAAAGGCAAAATGAAAAAATAGAAACATAAAACCCGACAAATATTTCTGTTCCATTTCAAAGTTAAAGATATAAATTATTGATGAAAAAACTAGAACGTGTACATCAGGACTATGAAAAGTTGCAGAAACACAGACTTCTTTTTGAAGAATTTGCAGCCCCATTTAATGGAGGAAATAGTTATTGCATCTAATTATCTAATCTCCGCTAGAGTTTTTCTTAACTTTGGACTTGAACTTTGTACAAATACAGTTTTGAGGATATAGTTGTAGAAAGCTTAAGAGTAGAGCGCTCATGAATGTGATTCTTAATATGCTTCTGCTTCCTTACAACTTTGTCAGAAACACAGATGAAGAGAAGAGAGTTTTGTACGGCGGTAAATCTCTTAAAGCCAAAGTTCAATAAACAAAAAAAACCTTGTAAGATTTTAGTGTTTTAAATATGAGACGATAAAGGGAGCACAGCTGCCAGTGAAGAACGCGCCGGCCGGTGGTGGGAGAGAGCTACAATGACTCTACAAGGCATTGTGTCTCCTTTTGAAAGACACAAACACACAGTGAGAAAGTGGAGGAAGGAGCTGTTGCCTTATACAGACATTGCAGCTTTCAAAAAAGCAGAGCAGCACACACAAACACACAGCAGGCAGCACAAACGTCTCTTCATGCTTGTGCTGCCATCATTGTCAAATGGCCTTGGCAACTTCAAAGCCAGTGACGGAAAAAAAATAGTCACTGAGACACATCCGAGGGACCATTTCTTCCATCTGTCCTCTTGTCCTCTATTGCTCCCACTCTGCTTGATTTGAATTTTTCAGACCACGTCCTTTTACATTATCACAAAAAAAGACTGAGATGAAAGAGTAAAGTGTAGTATGACGGTGTGCCGCCTTGTGTGTGTGTGAGTGTACAAACATTGTGTGTGTGTGTGTGTGTGTGTGGGAAGCCCACACCCTACAATCTTAAACAGGAACATTATTGGAGATTAAACAAAAAGAAAAGGACACACTCAACACACTCTCTAACTGACACTTTCTTGATGTGCCTGCCTCCATTAAAAAACTACTTAAGCCAAATAAGGCTGACAAAACACCCGGGCCCCCCTTGGGAGGAGCGGAAGAGAGGCAGGAGTGAAGAGGAGGAGAGGAATTTTTGGTCATTTTAATTGCAAAGCTTGTTAGCCTTTTTCTCTGTCGTTAGTGCCTTATTAGCATGTCATTATAGAGCCAGACGGCATTTGATAGACAGCCTGGAGGTGAGCAATTACTTGTGTACATGTGTGTGTATATGTGCGCGTGCATGTTATGCAGACAGCTATTATTTTGTGTTTACTATATATTAAGATGAAGGTGTGAATATTGTGGGTTATTTTTAATAGTACCATGTTCTGTCAGCAGTTTTTTTCTTTGACATCCTGTGATTATCATTCATGTGGCTACAGTACATTTCATTATAGGAAGTTTGAGTGCTTTGCTCAAGGGCAAATTGACTGATTTTAAAATCAGCGTGGAGAGTGCTTCTAGTTTTCCGTTCTGTAATCAGATATTTGAATAAGCACACACTTGTGACCTTGTATTCCAGAAATTTACCATAAGAAGAGAACATTTTCAGACTGAATGATGGGCTTTTTTGACCAAGAATAACATGACGTGTGATGACACGTCATGTCTGCCCTCTGTCTAAAAATAGAGCTCAGACATTGAGGATGTGGGCAGAGCTAGTTTGAGTTTATGCACCCAGTGAGGGGAATGGTGACGGGTTGTAAACCGTGCGTCCCAAAGTCAAAAAGCCCATATCCGCGGATTACCTTCATATTTGGCAATCAGAAGCCTGCAAGGAGTGATTGTTGCGGCCATGGGAGCTGCTAATGAGTATTTGATTGCCCACTTCATTAGCAGAAGAAATGTTTCAAAATCCTTCAACTGTGTGTGCAGCCCTGTCACAAATGAATAAGCAAATGTCATGTTCTCCTCACAAAAATGAATGGGAATGAGTGCAGTTTCTGTGCAGCCATAATAGATTAAAATGGATAGTTGTTCTTAGGATAGAGGCAAATATTTACTGCTAAGCCATCTTTACTTAGATATTGAAGATATTGAAACAATGGTAATTTGCTTTAAATACCAAAATTCATGAATAAAAATGTCATAGCATAAAATTACACTTGTTCATGGGTACATCAGCACCATGGACAGTGTCACAGCAAAATCAAATCATTGACTTGAAGCAACAGCTTAAAACTGAATCCCAAGCTCGCATAACGTCTTTACGAGCCAACGTGACAATATCAAACATCGTCTAGTCCTTGTCCCTCCCTCCCCCACCCTCACCGCAGCCATCTCTCCATCTTCCCTCGACACACCTCCCCCTGACACCACAATACCCCCCTTTACACACCTCCCCCCCGACACCACAATACCCCCCTACTCCTCCTCAATACAATCCTTGCGCCACATCACCACAGACAGAGGACAGCTGAGGAATCTCCGGCCCAGGAAAGCAGCAGGACCGGATTAAGTGTGTCTGAGACTGCTGAAGACCTGCGCTGCAGAACTGGGGGAACCGCTACAACGGATCGTCAACCTTAGCCTGCAGCTAGGGAGAGTGCCCACCCCCTGGAAGACATCCTGCATAGTTCCAGTTTCCAAGAAGAACAGGCCCAGTGAGTTGAATGACTCTTGACCGGTGGCACTCACTTCACACCTGATAAAGACGTTGGAGTGGCTCTTCTTCAGCCTCAGACCCAAAGGACAGCACGCCCAAGTCCGCCTGCAGTTTGCGTACCAACCAGATGTTGGTGTGGAGGATGTCATCCTCTACATGCCACACCGGGTCCCGGCAGGGAACGGCACAGTATGGATCCTCTTCTTGGACTTCTCAAGTGCCTTCAATACCATCCGGCCCCCTATACTTCAGGACAAACTCAACAGGATGGGAGTTGACCCCTATCTGGAAGACTGGATCAGAGACTACCTCACTGACAGGCCACAGTACGTCAGGCTGGAGGACATCATGTCTGACACTTTTGGCAGCAGCACTGGAGCCCCCCAAGGCACAGTGCTGACCCCTCTTCTGATTAGTGCTTTAGTGAGATGATAAACCTGATGATAAATCGTAACAAATATTAAACAGACAGCGGCATATTGTTGCAGAGAAATACATTCGTCACAATGAGTTTGTCAGCACCATGGAGAGCATAATATCAAGAGACAAATGAAAAAAGCTAAAACTGAGACCCGCATCTGGCTAAGTCAAGTATCTATACCAGTAACCCGGCAGTTAATGGGCATTCACAGCAAGAGAAGCATAAGTAGACTTTATGTTTCACAATGACTGTTTTCTGTTAGATCATTTATGGATTTCAACATTTCCAACAGCACTTGAAGACAGCTTTATTTCAGAGAGAGAGAGAGAGAGAGAGAAAGAAAAGCGACGAGGGAGACACGGTGAGTGCTTTGTTGTTGCAGGAAACATTCAGCTATTACACAAACTCCCGGGCAGTTCAGTGCATGTGTTTTGTTTGGTATCCTCATAGTGTTTTAACACTTTCTTGTGGCAGAGATAGAGGCAGTAATGTTTTCCGTTTACTGTATTCTCACATCGCCTCAATCTACACCGACAAAACTGTTTGCTGGTTACATGATTGGCCACTGCAGCGTAACGTGGGGTTGCGTTTCTCCAAAAGTTGATTTGGTCACAACTTTTCACCTCAGGCCCGCTGCGGTTCTTTGAGAGCCCCCGCTGCAGCCTAACCCCACAACCCCCATTCAAAACGATCGGAAATACCTTTACTGCCAAGTTTGACACCTAATGTGATATATGATTGTTTTATTTTATCCATATTACACCACTTATTCTTCTTTCCATTGGGCATTGTGCATTGGCAGAGAGAAAGAGAAAACTGTCCAAAATAATGTAATTAAAAAGGTAAAAAAAGAAAAAAAAGGGTGCTTCTTCAGTCAAATCAGATTAGGTGACAGACCTGTCATGCTAAGTATATTAGCACACAGATTCACTTGAAATGAGTGCTTCAGAACAATGTACAGCTTCAATAGAGCTCTTGAATTGACAACATTTTGTATTGTCATTTGTAGCCATAAAGCTTAATGGCTGTATAGCTGGATCCTACCTAGTTGTTCATTGGGCAAAAATTCAAATAAAAAATTAACAAATCACTTAAGCTTGACTGAGCCATATGTGCACTGTCCTCTTTAATCAAGCATGTTACAATGGCCTCTAATCAACCTCCACATGCTTTCGGTTTTAATTGGAAATTCATCACACAAGAGTGCACTTGACTATGTTTGGTATTAGGTAGGATCCATCTCTGCAAAAAACTACACCTGTCAGAATGAAAACTGTCATGATTCAGCAGGAGGTTCCAAATGCAACTCTTCCAGGAAGAAGTTCAGACAAACATGCTTTTATTCTAACTCTACAACTTACAAACGTACACCTACAAACAAAAAGGACAAATGAGATGAACCAACAAAGGACAGAGGAACTGCAGGTGTAGAAATACGCAGACCAATTAACAGGAAGACAGGGGACTGGACAAGACCATAATTGGGAACAGGTAAGAGCAGAAACGGAGGAAAACTAACAAGACAATAATTGGAAACAAGTGAGAACAGAAATGGAGGGAAACTAACAAGACAGGAAGTGTAGAACATATAAGGGGATGGGGGCAGAGACAAAGACAAATGACAGACAGGTAACCACAGAGCACATGGGAAACAGCAACACAATGTTCAAAATGGCCACCAGTGTGACACAAAGGCAGTCAGACACAGCAGGATTCCGACAAATACAGCAACATTATAAATGACATAACAGCAGTGTGAACAAATTGAGTGAGAGACAAAGGAGATACCTAAATAGCCTATTTCATTGTGTCAGATTTTCTAAAAAGAGAGCTACTTATAGGAAAAGGCTATTGCATTACATTGAAGGCATTGAAATGAAGTTATGTCACAGGCCTTGGTACTCAGATAATGTATGCCAACTTTTGGAGAAATTATATGATGAAGCAAAGTCTGTTATCTGGCTCCACAAACACATTAAAAATATATTTGTGATCTTAAGGAGCTAGCATTCATCGGCCAAGTCATGGCCCACTCATTAAGAACCTCTAACATGCGGCTCTAAAAAGGAGTAGGCAATTTATTTAAAAAAAAAAAAAATATTGCAAGTGCAGTAAAGCATAATTAAGCTGAGTGAGTGAAGAGGAGTAATGTGTTAACTGATTAAAATTGGCTTCTTGATGGCTGTGAAGCATTGGCACTGTTTAGGCAAAGCAGGCTAATATAGAGAGAAATAGAACAAATTCAAGTACTGAACAGAGAGGATACATATGATGTCATTCATATTTGAATCACAATTCAATCTTTTGCTCACAAAAAAAAGGTCTCTATTACTTGTCAACAGTAAGGTAACATGCAATGTGGACTGAAGCTTTGATAGTCTGAGATAATACCACATGTTTACTACTAAGTACAAATACACCCCCATGAAGTCAGTTTAAATTGGATCAACATAACATACTCTAAACATAAAGACAGCTGCTGTGAAGTAAGTCCTGCACGCCCTACATCTTCAGATGTCACAAGCACTCTGCTGAAGCCCTGGAGATTTCCACTATCCACTTCAAAGATGTATTGAGGAAAAGAAAAGGAACAGTGTTTATGTCAAAGTACTGAGACAGGAGGAGAAAGAGGACGATATGAGAGAAAAAAGTAATCTGTCCCATGTCTCCTTCTTAACCTTTCCCCTTATTTTGTAGCTGCTTTCGGTCTAAAGCGGCCCTCCAAAAAGAGATCTCTGAGGATTAGTGGTAAAATAGTTCCATGATGTGATGGGACTATTCATTTCTCTGTGAAATGATTGTGGTACAGTAACCCTGACAGCAGAACAGAAACATATATTTTATACTTAACATCTTTTATACTTAACTATGATTTAGACACTGCACTATACACATGTACTCACAAAGCTGCATCCAAATTTCCATGAACCTATTTTTCAATGTTGTATAGTAATTGTCATTTACGTCGATTGTGGTCCCTAGGGAGTCCTTATTGTCCTACATTGTAATCTCTCTGAGCAGCACAGGAATTCATTACATTAATATAGTACGTCCTTGAATGGAACTTGAGGGGAGATTGTTCATCATGTGACCATTGACGACACTCGTTGGTATTTTCCTCTAAATATTGATGGTGATTTCTTTTTTAGTTGTACAATTAAAAACATATGAATTTTGTTCAGCTGATTCTCGCATTATTTTTAATGTAAGATTGTTACTAATTATAGGCCCAATAAAGACAAAGGATTCAGTATTACTCCATTAAAATGTTATTCCTAGCAGCATGGGAAAGGCATTCAGACCTTCACTTTAGGGGATACAAAAGCTTTATTTTAAAAGGTCCATTAATTTCCTGTACATATTAGTTTTCTGGAAAGAAATACAATAAATAATCTGGTTCTAAGTGGAAGTAAATCGGAGGTAGTTTTGCTTTGCCAGACCTTCCTCCATAGCGCTGTCGAGGAGGGTCTGGCTAAAATGGGCTGAAATATGGGCCAACAGAAACTGAATTTGAATCATTTATATTTGAATTTGAATTTGAATTGCTAAACTTGAATAATTGCATTGAAAAAATTAATTTGAATCACATAATTTGAAATAGTATCGTTTGATTTGAATCATTGCAATGAAAAACTGAATCTGAACAGTATAGTTTGAAATTGAATTTATTCGTTTGGAACTGAAATCCAATAAAATATGATCATCAAAGACAATTCAACTCTTGAATATCAATATATCTTCACTGTCAGTTCTCACAATTTAAATTGACAAAATTCAATTTCAAGTTACTGTGACAGACCGGGAACTTGAAGGATGAAGGAAGAGCAATTGAGCGTGGATCAATGTGTATCTTTTGCGCTCCTAAATCACCCATAATCCTATGCGCACGGCTTTGCCGGCTTGTTAAAAAAAAACAATTGCGGACGTAAGCAGAGCGAAGCAGAATTGGAGCGGCATTGCTAATGGTGCAAAATTTATTTAAATGTAAGTCTCTTTAGTGTTTGCTGTTATTTGTTATCGTCATTCATGTGTTGCATTAATGTAAAGCTAAACGCTTTAATGCTGGTACAAATTGCTATTAATAATAAGGTTGATACATCACAAGCTAACGTTACGCTAACTGAACCTATCATTTAACATTAGGCTGTTAGCTCAGTTGCTGTCTTTTGCGCCATTTGTGTTTGTAAAGTTTAATGTCCGGTGGCATTTTCATCTTTTTATATGCCGTTACTGTATATGCGTAACGTTAGCAGAGATTTAGAAATTGGTGTGTTTATCAGTTGTAGCTGAGGGTTGTAGGTAAGTCTGCACCTTGTTTACTTTACTAGCAACGTTAAACGAAAGCTAAAATGTATAAGTAGCAACGTTACGTTATAGCATTCATCATGGTAAACATCGTTTTCTTGTGTTTGCTGTCTTTTAACAGGGACTAACGGAACACACAGTGGCAGTCACTGAGGATGGAAGCCACAGCAGCAAGTTGGCCCTGGTTTGCCAACATGGATGAGGCATTAGGGCAGCCTGCACCAGTCTGATTCCCCGATCCAAGAGGACAAATCAGGGCCAAGCGCTGCACGAGCATCACCAGAAGGGAGAGATGAGGGGGAGGAGAGGGAAAGCAAAAGACGACAGGAAGAGAAAGAGGGCAGGGAGACAGAAGGCAAAGAGACATGTTGAATAGATTATTTGCTATATTAGAGATTGGCATTAAAAAATAAAAAAAAATGCATAAAATTAACTGCTTTGTCTGTGACTTTAAGTTTTTAGGTGTGTATATAATATTAATCTATTTTTCCATCAAATTATAACCTGAACACAGGAAGCTTCTAACTGGATAATTATATTCAGATTAGAGGTTTCAATAATAACTAATAGGTATACAAGCTCTAAAAAGACATCAACGATATGCGTATATGATTATAACATTTATTCAAGCATTACTATATTCTGTACATACAAGTATAGTCAAGAAGTGGAGATTGGACTCAGTTGCCGATGATGGTGTAGCTTCCAGACTGCAGACAGAAGGAGAAAGCTTTAGGTTAGTCTTCCAACCTGTCCTGGTAATATTAGGTTAGTCCAGTAATTATCCAACCTGTCCTGGTAATATTAGGTTAGTCCAGTAATTATCCAACCTGTCCTGGTAATATTAGGTTAGTCCAGTAATTATCCAACTTGTCCTGGTAATATTAGAATTGCATCACAAGTCTATTTAAGCATACTGTAAAATGTAGGTCCTTTGTATAACTTTGGAGTGGTGAAGTTTCTTCATCATGGTCTTAACTGACAACTGTTGACCATTTAACACACTAACACATACCTTTACTTTGTTAGTGGTGTTTATCAATGGTGTTATTATGACTTTTCATAAGTTAGTTGAAGCTTGTGTGTCTACAGTACTATTTAACCTTTCTCACATGCAATTTAGCTGCTAGCGTTTACCTTGTTGTAGTGGCTGATCATATTTTGCACCACATTTGTTTGAAAGCTAGAAGCTACTGAACAATGAGCTAATGTATGCAGTAAACTACAAGTTAATTTAAACTGCCACTGTAAGCTTAATGTAATTAAGATTAATTAATGCAATTCTCCTTACTGATAAGTGTTATGACAACTACAAACACAATATTGACAAGGGATAAATAAGAGATAACGACTATTGCTTACATCATAGCCTATTAGTGTCGGTAACGTTACCTACCATCGCATGTTACGGGAAAAGTTGTACAGTAGATTCTCTTCCTGCAAGCAGACTGACGATGATTCACCTTCTCCATCTCAACAAAAAATTTAACAGCAAAGTTCACACAACCATTTCATCCAGTGTTTTGAAATGTAGCATGCACAAATGACGTGCACTTGCTAGCCTTTTCCATATACTGTTCTGCAAGTGCAACAGTGGAGCCTGGCCCAGCATCTGAAGGACCTGACGTGGAAGGACCAGTCCGACCAAAGAAGGATCCTTGACTTTTGAGAAACATTGCCTATTATCTTTTGGAACAATTGATCTGATAGTGAGAACTGAATGTGAAGATGTATAGAGAATTCAATTCAATTTTATTTATATTAGCGCCAAATCACAACAACAGTTATCTCACAGCGCTTTTTCTCTGTTATGTTATTTACAGAAACCCAACAATTCCCACCAAGAGCAAGCACTAGGCGAGAGAAGCAAGAAAAAACTTCCGAACCATGGCTCAGGGTGGGCGGTCATCTGACTCGACCGGTTTGGGGTGAGAGAAAGAGACAGAAAAAGAGAGAGAGAAAGACAGAGAGAGACAGAGAGAGAGAGACATGGAGAAAATTCAGAGTTGACTTTTCATTGATAATCATATTTTATTGGATTTCAGTTCCAAACAAATAAATTCAGTTTCAAACTATACTACTCCATCAAATTATTTGATTCAAATTCACTTTTTCAATGCAAGTTTAGCAATTCAAATTCACATATAAATGATTGAAATTCTATTTCTATTGGCAAATATTTCAGCCCATATGGGTTATTCTAGATGGGAGAAAAACATGCTCGGGTTCATTGGCATTTCTTTAAAACAATCACAATCCTTCTTGGGAGCGTTGAGCCCAACGGAGCCACAGTGCCTCTGCAAAATTGCCTCTGGAAGGAAATTGTTTTGGTGGATTTTGTGTAGATGTGTAGAACGGTTGTTTTAGTCGTGCAACAGAAAACTCCGATTGGACAGATGGTCTAGCTAGCTGTCTGGATTTAGCCTGCAGAGATCTGAGGAGCAGTTAATCATGGTCATCAGAAATCCACCAGTGTTTAGAATTCCAACACAAAGGAAGCGGAACGTGACGGACATCCGGAAATGAAACGTCGTCAATGTAGACTAAATCAGAGACAATGCTGTGAGACAGGTGCTTAGTTATTAGTTAGTTATATGCTATTTTTGAGGGGGAAATAGGACATGTGCAAAAGCTCCATTAAAAAAAAAAAAAAAAACTATAATAATTAATATTTGAACAGCTACCTTAATAAATAATAAACAATCCAAATGTTATTTTTTTTCTTCTTAAAGCTTAGCTATAGAAAATGAATATGAAATAAACCAGCAGTAACTTAAATAAAAAGTTTTATTCAAGTTCCACTTCCCTCTGAAATCCACGCGTGTGAAAAGATATCAAAACGATCTAAAAAGGAAATAAGTAGCTCAGAGAGAAGAGAGAAGATTCAAAAAACACACCCATGCAGAGAGTAATCTGTGCAAAGTAGTGTGTCTGTCCCTTGGGGTAGATCACGGACTCACAGGCTTTTTTTTAATCAGATAGATTCACACTTCATTATGGCTGATCCCTTGAGCCAAACACACCTAAAGACACACATTTTGCCGCGTCAGCTACAGTGAAAAAGTAATTAAACTTACTAGTTCCACTGCACCGAAACAACAAATTGATTCTGGCTTTAGGATTGAAGGTATAGTGAATTTACCCTAGGTGTGTGTGTCTGTGTGCACAGGTAGGAAATTGAGAAAGCAGGACATAAACACAACGAAATGTTGAGAGAGGTTATCTGACCTTCATGCTCTGGTGGCTGACTGTAGAGGGAAAGAACGAGGCAGGGAGAGAGAGAGATAGAAGAAGACATGAAGCAAGGAACGGCATGCTCCTCCAGACCGGAGGGCTACAGAGACTAATTAACATGAGAGACATGACCTTTCTCTCCTCCTCCCTGAGACAGAATGTGTGTTTGTGTGTGTGTGTGTGTGCATTTTGAATCATAGTCATAACAGCCAGATGGACCCAGTACATCATGTCACATCATCACGTGAGAGCTGGAGAGCAAGAGGTAGAAAGAGGTGGAGAGGACTGGAAAGAGATAATTCCCAGAATACCATTTTAAACCCTGAACCCTTCCCGCCACCTCAACAAAATCCTTTTCAAGAACGTCCGATATGTCTGTGAATGTAGCCGTGTATGTGTGAGGACCAACTTAAAGGAACATGCCACTGTTTGTTGGCGTTGAAATAAGGCTTATGATGGTCTCCCCTAGCTGTAGATAGGTGGGCCAATGCATTTTTTGTCTCAGTGCATGCATTGTTTTGGTCCAGAGCATCAACCAACGCTAGTTGACTTAGCATAGTGAATGGAATCCTATGTTGCTAGTTAGCATGTTGTGAGGAAAAGTGAGCCGACAAAAAAACAACACCAACCTAATTACTTCTTGTGGCCTGCGTATTCACGAGTACAAATAGCACTGTAGATTAAGAATAGATGATTTCCCATTCTACCCAATATAGTCCCAAATCAATATCTGCCTAGGAATCGTACATGAATATGCAGGCCGTAATTAGGTTGTTAGGATGTTATGTTGGTTTTTTGTTGTCTGTTTGAGAACATGATTAAAAGTAGATTTTATCTATCTATCTATCTATCTATCTATCTATCTATCTATCTATCTATCTATCTATCTATCTATCTATACGACTGTATAGGATAAAATATACAATAAAGGTAAAAGCTTCTATTAAAGAGTAAGATAACAGTAAGAACATACGGACGTGATTAAAAAAATAATTAATTTACCAAGAGTTTAAAACCCTCCTCAGTCTGATGAGTCTGTGGCTTCAAGGATGTTGGAACACTGCAGCACTATCTGAGAATGTATTTACTGGAAGAAGGCGAAGTAAGCAAGTCCTCCAAATTAGACAATATACACAAAATACGGAAGGGCAATCCCCTTAAATTAGGAAGAGACAGAGGTGAAGGAGACTGAATCAGGCATCCACTGGAGGGGCATAACTAGGAAATCTGAGTGTGTGTGTGTAAGAGAGGGGGAGCATTTGGTGCTCGGGGACAGTTGGTGCCACAACCCTGAATGCTCATGTTCGTTGTCTGATTAGAGCACTAAACCTGGCCACAGCATCTCTTTACTCTCAGGAGCAGGTTACTGTATGACACTGGACTGTACTGTGTACTCGCCTGAGAGTAGGAGCTTGTGTCTATGTTACACTGCTGTACATACTGACAAACAACTGAATATAATTTTATCTCAAATGAGGGAAGCTGTGTGTACTCACCATTGCCGAATGCGTGTTTGATCTTCATGTAGAATAAGACCGCTTTGTTGAGCTGCCTCAGTGCTTTGTTACATTGACATAAGTGTTGTTTGGATCTTCTTAAGACTTGAGGCGCTTAACTTCTGATGTGTGCTTCTTGTCTGAAACAGAAAGAAAAAGCTCTTGAGTTTGACATAATAGAATTCCAGAGGTGTGGTGGCATGAGCTAATATTTACTGTCCAGTATTGTTATCACAAATCTCCACGCTTAATCCTAAAAAGATGGAAAATGTTACAGGCTGTTAGGTTTACATGAATTAGGCTTGGTGTTGTACTTTTTTCATTAGTATACAATGCCACACCCCCTACATTTACACCTCATTTTCCTTCTATTCAGAATAATCCATTTGCAGCCATCCAAACACAAACACCGAGCTAATCCACCACCTCACTTCATTAGGTTTTGTCAAAGTGCTGGTTTTATTGTTACTTCATTATCCCTGACTTAAGTGCATTTTTTTTTGAGTGTGCGTGTTATTTTACACTCCACTTACAGCCAATCACCTGACACTCAAAGTAAGAAATGGAAGAGTCTGAGACAAAACACTCCATTAAAAACATGGTGCCTCACAAACGGCTCTTTATACGTTGTCTTTGTTAGTCGAGTCAGCAATTCATTTCAAGCAAGGTTTGGCACTGTAATGTTCAAGAAAATAGATCTAACTATTAACGAAGCATTTACACATCACATCTGTTTAAAGACTTTGCAGCAAATGTTGACGTTTGCGTGGTGCGCACAAGGCTTTTTCTTGCCTTAAAGGCTCAATCTCTACAAGTTTATGAAATGAATTTAATTGAGACCTAAAACTTTTATCAATGCTTTAAGTCTATGTTTTTGTCAATCTTATTTTTCCAGCCACTTTCCCTGATACAACGAACAGAAATTGATAGACTGTCGGTCAGTTAACAGTTGACAACAATAAAATGAGACAATAAAAAGGGAATAAAAAGGGAGTAAAAAGAGACATCACATGAAAACAAGTCTATAAAAATGAGTTTTGAGAAGTGATTTAAGAAGGGTCCACCGATCCTTCAAGCCGTATCTCCTCGGGCTGGTCGTTCCAAATTTGACGGGCCCTGATGGCAAAAGCACGGTCACCCTTAGATTTAAGCCTTGACTTTGGAACGGCTAAAAGGGCCCTGCCCGAGGATCTAAGACTGCAAACTGGCTTATGTGGGGACAACATCTCTGTTATGTAGCTAGGAGCTTTAAAAGTGATCAGTAAAATCTTAAAATCAATTCTAAAACAAACAAGGAGCCACTAGAGAGAAGCCAGGACTGGAGTGATGTGATATTGTTTGTTAAAACCAGTGAGAAGCCTAGTTGCTGTCTTCTAAACCAGTTGGAGGCCAGAGAGTGACCTTTGGTTTGTACCTTTAAATGGTATACTAAAATACCCTCATAAATCTTTCTCACGCACACAAACAAACAAACTCACGTCACTGTGCGCATTCCTGTCTAAACAACAAATTTCATACCAGAGAAAAAACATCCTTCTCAAAGCTGAATTGGGCCTATTTGGGAGTTTGTGCATTTTTGTGTGTCCCATACAGCTGGAAAAGTCTATAACCTTTTGAGAAAAACAACTAGTGATGCCCTTACCTGCCCCCCTCGTTCTCTCTTTTCTCAGTTTAATTGTTGAAGGCAACTGAAACTGAGTCCAGCTGAAATCCCCCAGGGCAGCCTCCTTAGACCTGCACTATTACCACAAGACACCACAATCACAAGCAGCCACAGCAAGGAGTACAAAGCCACAGCAGCAAAGAGCAGGCATCAAATATATTGCTGTGCCACTCTCAAATAATGTGCAACAGAGAAGTTCTCAGTATAGATTTCCAGATAAACTTTTCAACCTTTGTCTGTCTGTGGAAATATCCACCCTGCTTAACATTCACACAGCAACACTCCCAGGAAAAGTTGACTCCAAATGCATCTGGAAAAAAAAGAACAATAAAGTTTGCTAATTTGCTAATTAGATCCCCTGTCACAGACAGAATTGGCAAGGCTGTGCTTTCTGGGAATACAGCATGCCTCGGACCAATCCAAAAGCTCAGTTGAAACAAAGACAAACAATAAACACTGTGTGCTGTGCACTGACTTTCCCTCCATCTTTAAACAGCTTCAACGCCTTCAGAGTTGTTACATAAGATCTCAAAAAGCAAAACTCAGCCTTGATGTAACAGCTCTAAGGGTAGAAAAACCTCAATCTGCAAATTACCTAACTTGATATAATTTTGTTTTTTGAAAATTATTAAGATCAATCTGTCAAAGTCAAAACAAAACGAAAAAATGTCAAGACGATGCTTGCTGAAGTGGATTAAACTTTTGGCCTGTAGCCTCAGTGCCCTGAAAATACTAACATTTATCTAATACATCACATTATTTAATTATAGATAACTGAATTCAGGTTGAGGTTGCATTAGATACATAATAGATAACTCAATAGATAAAGATGTTAGTGCTGCATATGGCTTACAGCTAATTAAAAGGACCATTCTGGTGTTTTTACATTTTATATAATTATTATTTCCTTTTTTCCATTTTAATATGAAATCAACTTGCAAATACATACATCTTGTGGAAAGCTAATCCATAATGATAATCATTAAAATTATTGCTTTCCCCTCAAGGTTATCTTATCACTGTGTCCTTGTAAAGCAGTGTCTTTACATTGCCATGAGGGAAAACTGAATGACGTGCATCTGTGCTTGTACTTGTGCAAATGACTACATATTTATACTGCTTAACAATGGGGATGTTAGCAGGGGTGATTGAATTGCAAAAAGGATCATTTAAATGGTTAAATGGTTAGAATACATAACTTTAATCATACCAATTAAAGTGTTACCGAAGCCCATCACCTCTAAGACTGACCATAGAAATGACCACTTTGTTTGCCATTCTGCTTTAAATGGCTCTATAGAGCACAAAATGATAGCATATTGGAGTTGAAACCATATAACACAACTATTTGGCAAGGCTAGGCCAGGAGCTATGCCTTAAGCCGTCATCTCTGTCGAGCCGATCATGTGACTCCTATCTATCCAATTATTGAGTAATTTCACTCAAAATCACACATTTCACACAACAGAGTCAGTAGGATTCATACTATGTGAACAAAATCCATGACGATCCATCCAACAGTTGTTTAGATATTTCACTTTTGACCAAAGTTGCGGACAACAACAGACTGACATTACCATCCAATGAGCCATGCCGCAAGCGTGGCTAAAAGACTAAAAAAGTTACAGAACTTTGTTACAGAACAGATGAGAGATAATACACAATTCAGGAATCACAGGGGAATGTTTGTGCACTATTACATCTCTGGGGAACATCTCTCTGACAGCAGTAGCAATTAAATCATCGGTCATGCAGTAAAGAGCAACTTGCAAGTGATACAGCCATTCACAATATGTGCAACAGAAGTGACAATTTGAGTTAGAGTGCATCTGAAAAAAGCATCATATTAAAAATGTTGGATGCTGTGGCCCATTAGAGGGGTATCTTTCTGTTTTACCTGTATTTAAGAGGGAAAGAGGAAGAATGAAAAAATAAGACAGAGTGCAACACTACACTGGACACAATGGAAGAGGAATACATGAGACTTACAAGTAAAGACTGAAACAAAAGAATGAGATAGAGCAAAGGAGAGAAAAGAAATGCAGTTTGGTGAATTTTGTAATGATATGCTGCAGCATCAGATGGGAAGGAAGTGTGATTGTAGCCAAGCCCAAACAGCCTACAGGAGATGAAGAGGCTGAAAAACAGATGGGACCCACACACACACGCCTTACTAAACACATATATGAAACAGCAATAGGTGTTCACTAATCATACACTCAGACCAAATGGATGCTTTACACAACACGCAGGCATGCAGGCACGCACGCACACACGCATACACACCCCAGTTAAATCGCTTGGTCCTGTTTCTCAGTGTCAATCCGATAGGCTGATCAACACTGATATCCACGTTAACCTAGAAGATCAGCATTTCCTGATGAGGGGTTCAAATGTTGCATATAAAACATTCATGATTACATCAGGGCAGTAGAAGCTAAATTAAATCACGCTTAATACAACAAATAATTTCCAGACCTCACCTTCATATGCTTTAATTTTTTTCATCAATATGCTTAGTCACAATTTAAACTTAGATAAGATCAGATGTTGTAGTGAAGTCATTCCATCAAAATCACCTAAACAAATCAATTCCACTGAGTGCCAAAATCCAATTCAGCAATCACTGATGCTAAGTCATGATTTAAACTTTAAAAAGCTTTAAGGAAAAGGGTGACTTAAGCAAAACCACTCCAGTTTTACAGCCACATAAATATGAAGCACTTAAGGTAATCTATAGAAGGAGCATCATTTGTGACTCAGCACGGCCTCTCAGCTAACGACCTGCCACTTCTTGTGCCAATAAGAGTAATTACATTCAAAGGGTTTAAAACTCTTGGCGACCTGCTCATGTCTGAGCTGTTCTGAAAACAGTCCATCACTGATCATATATCTTATTCAGCCCAGTCTGTATAAGGTTATGTGTGTGACAACTGTACAGTATATGGGAGATTAAGATTAAATTAAATTAGTGTGTGTGTGTGCGTGTGATCTTTCATTCTCCCATCGACCATTTTCATGTTGTACAGAGAACTAAAAGGTCAGCTCAGGTCCGAATTATTTTAACAAACAACTGTTATGATTATCTCGGTAATCGGTATCAGTTTGGCTTCCAGAAAATAACAAGATCAATGATTTTACTGTGCATGCAGGGTCAATAAAGACAACCTATTCATATTTGATAATACATAATGAGCCAGGCTTGGCTTCAAGGAATTTTATAGAGGTTACACCCTACTCAAACATGAATAGCAATATTAAAGGAATATATAATTTCATAAATATACCTCCTTAAATACATGTAGGATCTGAAAGGTTTGCAGCTTGCTCCTTCGTGCAGGACAGTTACAATGAAGTTTAGTGGTGACAGAGAATCACTGCAACAAATGTAACAGAACATCCATAGAAACTTCCTAAAACACACAGCATACCGTATTTTCCGGACTATATGTCGCTCCGGAGTATAAGTCCATATAAAAAAATGGATCATGAAGAGGAAAAAAATATATATAAGTCGCATTGTTAAAAACATGTTAAATTATATGTAATTTAGATATAAGTCGCACCGGACTATAAGTCACAGGAGCAGCCAAACTATGAAAAAAAGTGTGAGTTATAGTCTGGAAAATTTGGTAATTCTGTTCCCGCCATTGAGCTATCTGTCGGCGCATCCACGTGACACAAGCCTTCCATGATCACGCAAAATAGTGTGAATCTGGTAGGGTTCACTGTGTGGCAGACCTATAGTCTGTGTAATGTCATGAATAATGTATGGCCTGCATACAGCTGTGTGTGACAGCCACCATCTTAGCGATACCTTTTTTGTCTATTACAGTGGAAATTTGAGCTTTTACTCGGGCTCGGGCCCAGGGATTGGGTCAGGCTTGGACAGAAACTATACAGATTTGTGGAGGATCAGGATTATTTGAGCTAGATCATAGCTTAATATTTGTGACATGTCAAATTTGTTTCTTTAACTATTCCTGAGTCTTTCCTTGTGTATATTGGTGACCTAACTAGTTTCCAAAAAAGTTATGCATGTTATGCCTCTTAAGCTCCACTAGAAGTATTGTGGTTAGCTCAAGTATTGCAAGTATTTTCAAATCTTTGAGCAGTCATTTGTTTATCTTTTTAATTTAAAATGCAGGAGAGTAACAAGCAAAAATGTACCAGCTAATGCTTCCTGCACATTATATACAGCTACAGTACTACTATATAACTTTAAGATATGCAAATTGTTTTAGATTGGCACTCAGACTGGCAGTTAATGTCAGTACAGTATTCCTCTCTCTCACTGTCTTCATCATAATCTATTTTTCTCCTATCTTTATCCTCTCTCTCTTACTGTCACCATCTATCGCTGCCTTACTCCAAGTCCATTATTTCTCCATTAAAACGCACGGATGACCCTAGTAATTGCCTCCAATTACTGGGCCATAATGAAAAAACACATTGCATTAGTAGAGAGGCGCCGTCTCTGCATGTCAAGCTGCCGGGGCATTGACCAAAGCAGATAATATTCTCTGTCAGACCTGCCTGTTACACTCTTTTAACCAGAATCTGTGTGTGTGTGTGTGTGTGTGTGTGAGTAGTTGTTGCCAATCTGCTAGAGCCTTGACCAAAGCATATAATAGTCTCTGTCATATGCCTGTTAAACTCTTTTAACCAGCATCTGTGAGTGTGTGTTTGTGCATGCGTGTGCACGCCAATCTGCTAGAGCCTTGACCAATGAAGATAATATTCTCTCAGACCCTCGTTCTACCCTTTTAACCCGGCTGTGTGTGCGATTGTGTTTGTGTGACTCAAACTGCAATCACAGAGATATATAAATATGAAGCGTTGCGAAGCTGAGGGAGTCAGTTGATGACAGAGTAGGGGCATTCAAGCATACTACATGTGGGAGTGTACGTGCATGTGTGTGAGAGAGAAAATTAAATTAAAAAGAGAGCAGTGGCCAGGGAGAATGATTGGAAATGCAAGAAAGAGAGGAAAAGGTAAGTTATATATGCATTTTGTCAAACATGCAGGTCCAACGCTGTCTAGATGTTTTTTTATATTGATTTAGTGGCTCAAACACACACACAATCATACACAACAAAAAAGCTTTCTCTTTGATTTCCAAAATGCCGGTGTGTCAAAGAATGAAAGAAAAGTTAGGAAAAGCATCAAGGGATGATGTAAAAAGCCAGAACACATACACTAGCTACACATTCTGTAAACCCTGAGCAAAGAAAAAGACAGTAAGAAGTTATATGAGATGGGGACAGACTGGATGCATTCACTGCAGCAATGTCCCAATAATAAAAAATAAAAAAAAGTTAGTCTTGTATTAATGCTGCTGTAAAACAGAGTTCAATATCCACATTCATGAATGTTTCATTATTGCATCAAATGAGCTCTACAAGAACAAGGAAATGTATGTGCAGGTGACAAATAAAAGTGATGTATTATGATCAAATTGTGTGTGTGTGTGTGTGTGTGTGTGTGTGTGCGCGCTCCAACTGTCTGGGTTGTCTTAGGGTAGGCAGGATTGCAGTAAAATGAAAGCAGGAAGAAAAACAACCACA